>JAOBRB020243954.1:0-11684 GCA_027575285.2 Zoanthus pulchellus | reverse complement strand
GAATAGAAAAACGATTTAATGTCTCTCTATTTGTTGTTTTGTTCGGGTCATTTGGGGTTTTGTTTCTTTCCTTTACGTTTTGTGAATACAAAAACGATTAACTGTTTCTCCGTGAAGCCAAACAAATACCAAGAATGTTTTTGCTGTTGCGTCCATGCAGTCTCGGCAACTTTAAAAAGGATCTTTTCACGTTCTAATTTTACAGACAACTCCGTGTACATGCGACTCTCGGTACATTCCAACGTGCAGTTATTGTATTTCCTTTTGTTCTCTGCCGTCGACGTCGCTTTGCTGTTCTCGTTACATAAGGTCCGTACTCTCTGGTTTGCTGCGCTCTTTCGTTCGTTTTCTGATACTTGCAGCTCATGAATATGTAAACCGTACGTAAGCATTTTCCATGAAGTAATCTCTATTTCTGTCTTTGTAGCTTTTAGTTTTGTTATTCCCTTTTTATTTTTTCTTTCTTTCTTCTTCTTTAACATACTGATCAAACACTAACATATTTTTACAGTAACAGAGTTCTGGTTGCCTGGCTAGTCTGCCATCCAACCAGTATTTCACAAATTATAAACAAAAGTCTCAGTAACAGCTAACCGCTGTTTGGTTAGCCCAGTTGGTAAGATGCCAGTCTATCGCGCGGGAGGTTCGGGTTCGATTCCCGGCCGGACCAACACTCAGGGTCTTAAAATAATTGACAAGAAAATGCTGCCTTTGCTCTAACATCTGCAAATGGTTAGACTTTCACGTCTTCTCCGATGAGGACGTTAAATCGTAGGCTTTCGGAGATTATATCTGTGCCTGTGTGTTTGTTGTACTGTAAAAGTTCTCCTTCCACTTTGGATTGGTAAAGATGGTGTCCCCAATTAGTAGCCTTTGATCAGCTAGAAAAACTTTACACCTAAATAAATTCTTTATATTATTATTATTATTTATTATTGTTATTATTATTATTATTATTATTATTATTGTTATTATTATTGTGTTAAAGTTGATTTAGATGTTTTAAAATATCCCATTACAGACAAGAAATTATAGTAAAAAGGAGAACAAGGAAGAAGAAAAAAGGTGAATATATCCTTGCTATTCTTTAGTAAAGAGCTGTTTGAACGTATCAGGGCTCCCCCGAGTCACTGAATGTCATCAGAAGTCTATATTTTCGATTTTTTTGGTTTAAGGCCTTTAAAAAGTCTTACTATTACTAGAACAATTTTTTTGGTCTTAAAAGACATTAAAATTAGTATAAAATGCAAATGAAAGGGAGTTTATTTTACTGCCAACTATACAACATTAAGTATTCCCTTTCCAGATCTCTGTATATAAGGAGTAATTTTAACGGGACCTTCGCGTCTTTCAGGGCGTTGAATGCGTCACAGCACTCACTCACTCATTTATTCATTCATATATTTTCATTTCATTTTTTCCTATTTTAATGAATACAATAACATTTTTCTTGTTAAATCTTGCCTGCAAATAGGAAGGCTAGATTTATTAATACTTAAACACTTTAAATTTTCTTAGAAATTGCTTTAGTTTTCTTGAACTTTATCTTGAAGAAAAAAAGACAAGAAATTTCTAAAACAAAAAAAGTTTATTAAGGTTATCTATAACGGATGTCTATAATTTGTGAAGTGCTTTTATGAATATGAGTTTGAATGGTGGAACTACGTAGATGTTTTTTTGGCAAAGGAGTTTTAAAAGTTTTGTTTGCATATTTTTTTTAATAGTATTTTTTTGACTATTTCTTTGTACTTTGAGAGTTATCTCATTCCATACTTTAGCACCAAAATAAGAAAAGGGTTTCTTTGACAAATTGGTTCTTGAGGGTTGAAGTCTTGAGTTGAGATCGTAAGGTTTATGCTTTCTACTGTTTTACAATAAATGTTTTTTTAATTTGCTTGTTTGTCAGGTAAACTTCCCAAGAATTACAACCCAGATGTTGATCCTGACCCAGAACGATGGCTTCCAAGAAGAGAGAGGTCCTACTATAAAGGAAAACGACAGAAAAAGCCTGCAGTTGGTAAGAATCTGAGCCATTGTAGAAATACCAGTTCCTCTAATCACAGACAGGGCCCAGTTGTTCAAAAGCCGGTTAGCACTAACCCAGGGTTAAATGCTTAACCCATGGTCTTGTTTTCAATCTTATAAGGAGAAATTTTGGCTGTAATTTTGGGATTAACAAGACTTTTCCTAGAAAAATCCAAACAGTATTCATAAATAACCGTTTACTTTTTCTTAAAGAAAAAATTCCTGTTTGAATTTTTTGCTTAACCCGGGGTAAACTTAACCAGCCTTTGAACAACTGAGCCCAGATGTACATATACATAAACTACAAGTCTCTTGAAGAAAAGGAAGTGGTGCGGACTTAAGCGAATGCGTTATATTACGAGTTACTAAAATAATAACTAAAGATTCCTTTCCGTTGTGGAAAAGTATGTAAAAGATTTACAGGAAAAGATAAAGTATGTTTGGGCACTTTTTATTGCTTATTCAAAGGACCATGGCTCAGTTGTTCAAAAGCCGATTAACACTAACCCAGGGTTAAATGTTTAACGCACGATCTTGTTTCAAAAATTGCAAGAAGAAATTTGAGCTGTAATTTTGGGATAAGCAAGACTTTTCCTAAAATAAATCAAAGAGTATTCATAAATGACCATTTACCTTTTCTTAAAGAGGAAATTCCTGTTTGAATTTTTACTTAACCCAGGCTTAAACTTAACCAGCCTGTGATTCTATAACAACTTGTACTCTATATTGAGTAGTTTCAATTTTAAACTCCAGTAAATAAGACTCGATTATGATGATTGTGAAGAAGATAATGATGATGATGATGAAGGAGAAGATGAGGATGATAATGGTTGATGGAGATGATCAGAATGATGGATGATGATAAATATGATGATAATGATAATGGTCAGCGATGATGATGATTATGGTGATAATAATGATGATGACGAAGTTGATAATGGTTGATGATGATAATTATGGTATGATCAGTGATAATGATAATGATGCTGATAAGTGATAATGATGATGATAAGTGATAATGGTGATGATGGTGCTGTTGATCAGTGATGATATCGATGGTAATTGTGGTGGCGTTTATGATAATGTTAATGATAGTTATAACGATGGCGATGATAAACTTCGGACGATTATGGTGATGATGATGATGATGATGATGGTGGTGGTGGTGATGATGATGATGATAGGAGAGACGAATGGTGATGGTGATGCATTTGTTTGATGCAATAGTTAATGTATTTTGTTTATCGTCCTACATTTTATTGCTTTACTGTTTTTTCTCAGGAAAAGGAACCCAGGGCACAGTGTCAGCTGGAACAGAATCGTAAGTTGCTCGTTGAGGAGTATTTAAAACAAATGCAGTAATTGCAGATGATACGTTTGTTCAACGCGAGATAATTCCATTAAAATGACATTGCCTCCAGTAATTGCGGCAATACAGCTGAGTTGCTCTTGGCCCAACTGTTTAATTACTCAGTATTAAATTTGTAACCCAAGATAAACAAGTTTTTTAAAGAAACTGCAGAGTCAGGATGGCATGGTGGTCATCAGTCGTGCCTCCCACCTCTACAACCCAGGATCGATTCCTTGATTTGTCGATCTCAATCTGACTCCGAGGGTTTTTCTCCGCGTTTTCTCCTCCCTAACTAAAATTCGACTTTCACACCAAAATCTGGGACTTCGAGTGATTAAATATTAGCCTCTGGCTAGGAAGAATGAGCAACCCCTTCCTTCGCAATTGACGTTAAATAAAGTAATATTGTTTTAGTTTCACTTAGCTCAGAACTAGCTACTTATCAACACAGTCCACGTATCACAGCTAGATGAATGATTCCAATTCCATTATAGAGTGATTATTTTTCAAGCGCCTTTCGTTTATTTTCTTAAGTTACAAAAATAGCACAGAAGGTAGTTTCATAACGGCGTTATCTGTTTTGCTATTTCAGCAGTGTATAGGTTATGTTTTGCCATTAGTTTTTAAAAGCGACCACTTTAAAAACTTGAAATTGATTTATAAAACAAAATCCGCGTAGAAAATCCTAAGAAATATAGTTTTTTCCATGGCTCATCTTTGCTCTACAATTAACTCTCTTTTTTTGTTATGAAATATGCATTCATTCAACGAGGGGAAATGAAATCTTAATTTCGTGTTTTGGGCTGGGTGTGTTGAGGCCGCCAAGCAAACAATTTGGGTATTTGTGAACATTAGGAAAGCGAAATTGCGGCCTCATCTGGCAATTTTGCAGGAGCGTGTCTCACTTTGTAAACTGGTTAAAGTTTAGACACTATGTGCCAACACGTGCTGGAATTTCACAAAGTGTCCTTTATTTACTTCTAAAATTAAGTTTTGAAAATAACGTGGAGCTATTTATGTAGTTTCATAACATCATTATCAATCTCGCTTGTTTCAACAGCCCATCAAGTCCGAAAGCCGGTGCCAGCAGTCCAAAGCCCTCGTCTCCTGCCCGGACAGGCAATACCTCCTCTCCTGGTGGTGCTGCCAATGTGGTGCCCCCCCGACAGCAACAGCCTCAAGCTAGTAAAAAGAAACAAAGGGCAAAGAAAAAGAAGGGGGGCTGGTAAAACTAAATGCAGATTATAATGAATTTAATGTGAAGTAATAGAACTTTAATAAAAGTCTTTCTAATTGAGCAATGCCGAATTGTTTTTCTTTACAACCGAATTAAATCATCATCATCATCATCATCATCATCATCAGCAGCATCATCATCATCATCATCATCATCATCATCATCATTTGTTAATATTCTGAAATAAATGGTGTTCAATCTAATTTTTATTGGCTTGGAGCATTATCCAGATGCAAGATCTGCGTTGATGTTCTGTGTACCTCACCAGCGCGTGTCTAAGGATTATTACTGCCTACAGTTCGATCAGTTTGTTGTTAATATTATTATTGTTGTTGTTGTTATTATTATTATTATCATTTTTAATGTTGTTAATACCGTTCCAATCAGACTCGGCAGCCTAGAAATGATAGCAAGGCTAGTCACCTCATCACCTCACCAAACATTTTTGATCTGTGTATAGGATTTGACAACAGTTGAAATGGCTGTCTCAGTCGTAATATTATTTCAAAGTCAAGTTTGGTTCATGTTGAGGAACTGTGAATTGGTCTTGTTTTTTATTTTCGGCCAAACCGAACCTTATTGTTCTTATAAAATTCTTCTTATAAAGTTGTTCGTATAAAAAGTGCGTTTACCTCAATAATCATTGAAATTCAGTTGACTAGAATTTTATTTCGTTTCAAATAAATAAAGCCTCGTCTGCACGACAAAATCAATTTCGAGAAAGAATTCTCGTTATCAGCGCCCAACTTCTCCTTACATAACATATTCAAAATGAAACATTTAGTAATGAGAAAATGAGAATTGATCAAACAAAGCAAACTAATGAAGATTAAAAGCAAAATTCTCTCAAACTTGTTCAATGTGAAATATGAGCTCAAGTTGGGAGAATTTAACAATATAACTGGGATTGAAGGGGTTAACTTGTATCTATAATTTGGTAATTCTCCAAAGTTCGTAAGTACTTTGTATTTAATCATTGATTTTCGCGGGGGCCGCCATCTTTGAATGTTACGTAGATGCGTTGCAGTGCAAAGCTCCCATTTGTCCATTGCTTTTGTTATTAACAAAAGTAGAGACTAGCACTGCAACACAACATACGTCACATTTCAAGATGGCGGTCCGCAAGAAATTTGAAACTTTGGTCTGAACTATAAAAAGAGAATTATCAAATTTGAGGTACTGATGTAGATGCAAGTTGTGGAAAAGTCGTTCGCGAATATATTGTTTGATAGCCTAGGTTCCCTAAATCGAAGTAGTAATTAACCCTTTCAGTCCCAGTTGTATTGCTCAATTCTCCCAACTTGTTCCCATACTTTGTATTGAGCAAGTTTGGGAGAATTTTTTTTTTGTCTTATGTGGTTTGCTTTGTTTGATTAATTCTCAATTTCTCATTAGCAAATGTTTTATTTTGAATGTGCAATGTTCAGAGAAATTGGATGTTGATAATTTACTGGGATTGAAAGGGTTAATTAATGCTTGGCTTTGAAGCTACATGGCTGAGTTTTATGTAGATCCAACTTGAGGACAACTCTTATTTGAGTCGAGATTAATGTTATTGGGCAGCCGAAGCTCCCTTTAAAAGAGATGAAACCTTGTTTCCTAATATACATTTAGAATATTTCGAAGTATTTTATTAGACTTTAAATTATTGAACATTTCTCGAGGTCAAAGGAAGCACGACTCGTTGCAGACTGACATTCTGTTCGACTAATGGAACTCTACAGCTGGTGCTACCCAATAGCTAGGCTTGCTAAGAAACTAAAGGGAGCTGGTATTACTGAGCAGATATCTGAGGTGTCCATATTGCTGTCTCTGTGATGTTATGTGACAGTGTATTGTATTATGTGTTATATTGTGTGCCATGTAATGTATTGTATTTTATATTTAATGTATTGTTGTGCTACTCTCACTAACAAAAATGACTGCATGGATCATCCTAGTCATTAGATGACTAAGTTAAAAGGTATTGCAAAACAGGTTGTAGGAAGAACTGTTAACAACTGCAAATGTTTGTCGACCACTTAGTGAAATAATTTTGGGGTTTGAGAATTTAGAATGAGTGGTTAAAAACTGCTTTTGAGAGTTTTTCCACGATATTCTGTTTTGTTTAATGTACTACAGTTGAGAAGCCGAAACTTTTTTTTTCACGAGGCATTTAAGGCAGTTTGCGGCGCACATTGATCCGAACTGTACTAGCTTTTGTCGCCTTGCGTCTCTTCTTTCGTAGATTTGGACTTGTTTTTGCTTTCTTCGCTACGTGCTTACGTCTTTTTCTTGTGTATCCCAGTACAGAATATCGACTGCTGCTTATTCGCTTGACAGGTTTTGTCTTTTTACTTGATCTGCGTGAGCTTGTTTTGCTTGTTGTGGAGGAGGAGGATGAACATCCTGAGGAGGTACCGCTTGAAGACTTCCTACGGTTTCTCCTTCGGGGTTTCTTTTTCAGGGTCTCTCCTTCGACTGCTGATGAAAGACCACTTATTGATTTCTTTGAGCTCCCTTTTTTATCCTGTGTTTTTGCTACCTCGGCAGCATAATCAGACAATGATTTCCCTTGTCCTATCAACTTGTCCACACCATCATAGTTGCCTGTTTGGGTAGCAAATGTTTTGTGTCGCGATCCTTGCAGGTGCACCGAGAGACTCGTGTACAATATGTCGCACGCTTCGCAGTAGCTGTGTTTAGTTGTGGTTTTAGGCGCACCTTTTTTGTTTTTCTTCAGCTGTCTTTGCGGTTGAGAACTCCCGGATGATAGACGAGCTTTAGTCCGAGAGGCGACGGGGCCTTCGAAAGGACTGGTCCCTAAAGGGGCACTGAAGGCGATGGTGGGCCACGATGCCAGTTCTTTCACAAGAGGTCGAAATTGACTGAAAAAACAGAAGGTGAAAATTTTTTTTAATGCTGGGCGTATTAATAACAAACGCGCGTACAAATAAACGAATAAAATAACAAAATTAGTAATCAATAGATTTGTTGAGATGATAAATCTTTTAAAAATGAAAAAGACATCCCAGAAAATTTACATTTTAAGAGAAAGGCTTTTTACAGTAAAAATAAATCGTAAAATTCAGGAATGTCTTAAAGAACGTGAAGGAAAACCATATACTTTGCATGACACGGGAAACGTTAATTATGCAACCTTCACGAGCGGGTTAACAAACATAGAATGAAATCGTGCGAATTCGTTTACAAACGCTCTACAGGCAGCACATTGGAATTTCAAAATTAATTCATTACTGGAAAATTTTCTTTAACCGTTAAATTTTACTTCCAGTCAGTTTTTTATCTCATCCGTGCACGAAGTGCAGGATGAGATATAGGGACCTTATGCAACGAGAACGGTGACGCTGACGACGACGGCAGAAAACAATAGAAAATACAATAGCTGCACGTTGGAATGCAGCGAGCGGAGCACGTGCACGGAGTTGTCACTAAAATTACAACTTAAAAACACCTTTTTTAGAGTTGACGAGATTACGTGGACGTAACAGCGAAAACTTTCTCAGTATTTGTTTAGTTTTCTAGAGAAACATTAAATCTTTTTTTTCACCAGACAAAAAGAAAAGAAGTAAAAACTTTAATGACCCACACAAAAAAATTAAGTGTAAACCAGAAAAGTAATTTCTCGGACCCGTCGTTGTTCACGTCGCCGTCCTCGTTGCTTAAGGTCCCTATTGTGAGGGGGCGCAAATGTCACTCTCCGTCTGGTTGTTAGCACGGCTTTGGACTGGGGCGAGCATGATTACTCCCAGGCAGTGCATTGTGCTTTGTTTTAGTAAAGTTTACCACACGGTTACTGAATAAAATGTCTGGCAATGAGTCGAATTGGAACCGCAAGTTATTTTCCAGCTTTAGTGCACTTGAAGGTTAATCCGGCAAACCCGAGGTAAGTAAACAGTGACGTTTTTGTCAAGATTCGTACGTTTGTTTCTTCTTTCCCTTGGCGAACATTGGTACTGTTTCCCTCAAGCCCAGTAAACGTTAGTGTTAAATTTTGTACTAGCAGAAAAACAAAAATTTTGAAATTTATAATAATATTCTCTCGAATGAAAAACTTGTAATCCTCGACATTGCATTTGAAATAAAATTTTTAAATGACGAAATCCACGGATGAGATGGCTCACAAGCGACCCTTTGATTAAATCATGCACATTGTGTCATTTTCACTGTTTGAGCCAATCTCGTCCCCAGATCCCATGAGGAAGGAACGTGGACACGGGGGACGAGATTGTGTTTTGGCGGGCCAGAGATCTTAGAAGTCTTGCGGTATTATTGTGAAAACAATGAATGATTAACACTGCAGAAAAGAAAACTATATATACCAGAAAGAGTAATTGTAAGATCAGTTGTCTCCAAAAGTATGCATCGGAGTTACTGCGCATGATCAGTTATAGTTTGTATAATTGATGGTAAATAAGTTATTGTTTTTTGCTCGTTCGTTTGAGGTACTGCATTATAATGCATTCAGCTTGAATGGCCTTCTACTTTGGGTGCGCCTATGAGCGACATTTTATAGGCGCATGCGGTTTTTTCTCCATTTTTTTTAAAGTTCACATCAGATTCATTCATAGGCGCAGCGCTTATATTCGGGCTAATATGGTAACTAATCTTTTAATCCAAACAAGCAAACATTGGGAAAAATTACAAACCATAAATTATGCACTATTTGGTAAACAATAACACTATCTATGGCGGAGCTAGCAAAAATAATTTGTACAGTAACAAGCGCGGATTTAAGTGGCCGTTTGCTTTGCGGCTTAGTGGAATAAGTTACTTAATAAAGAGCTACATATTGGCAAGAATAACTATAACAGTGAACCTTTTAAATAGAAGGCAACGATAACGAAAGGTTATTTTTTAACTTTCTTGTTTACAATTTGATTAGAACGTGCTAAATTTTACACGTTTCCATCGTTCGTAAAATCTGCTTATAAATGTTTTTCACTTCAACTTTTCAGAGCGATCTTCGAAGGCTTGCCATAAACTCTAGGCGCCCGTGTAAGCCCGTCCAGCCATAAGGAAAAATGTCCCTCATTTTACCGACTTGCAGTGCGGGCGTACGCGCACTGAAATGGTACTTTAAGCCTGGGGTTAATGGCATAATAGGAAGCTACACTACTGATTATTACACAATGACCAAGCAGACTTTAAAAGATATCTCACCGACTTTGATCCTCGACCTTAAGAAACTCTTCTTTGAGTTTGCGCACTCGGCCGGTTGTTGCTACTCGTGACGTCAATTTTTCAGAGCTGTTGCGGTAAGCCTGTTGTTTGGACAATTGAGTTTCAATCCATTGGACTGCCTGATTAAGCTCTTTGATTTGTAGTCCCCAGGACTTAGCTTTCTCGAGTAGATCCATACTCTGACGCTCAATGTTCGCGCTTTTCGCCTGCTCCACGATGACTTGGGCACGAGTTTTCTAATAAAGTTACAAAACTAGGATTACATATATGCAGAGCTTAGAAATTGCAGGCAAAAAACTGAAGATGTGTTTTTAAATTATTTTATATTTGAGTAGTCATACAACACGCTGTTGAAAATCTTCAGTTTTTAAACCAATATTTTAGTGCTAACTTCAAGCCCCACAAATAGTTGATTTTGACACTGGCACACAGCGTCTTTCAGTAGTTTTATTATTTCCTGTTTTTCCCATGTGGTGCACAATATAAATCTTTATTTTGTTTTCGTAATTTTATAGATCCCCTGACGAAGTTCCCTGTACGCAACTTTAACGCGTCGGGCAAAAAAATTTTATAATATCTCAAGTTAGGGTGCTGCTCACAAACTGTTGACACCACGTGTGTTCAATCAGGAATCACGACGTGTCTGACAAGCATTTATGTGGTCAAACGAGTTTTTTAACAAAAACATTTCAATCATGCCATTTGGAAGACGAAAAAAGTCTCTCTTCTCAGATTATCCCCACTTTTTATATATACTGCGCATGCGCAGTAGATGCCGCTGACCAACAGATTATTTTAGCGAGCTCTCTTTGGTCGTCGGCAATAAAAATTTTAGGAAATGAATGCTTTCTCACCTCCACATTCAACAAAAGAACTTGTTATAATTTTAGATCGGGTTCATATTGCTCACTGGTAGTAAATAGTAGTGGTGTAGGTGCTAATTGTAGTTATGTTAATCGTGGTGGTGATACTGGTAGTGGTGGTGGTAGTGATAGTGGTAATGGTAGTGGCAGTGTTAGTTATTGTGGTGTTGATTGTAGTAATATTAGTGGTTGCAGTAGTACTTGTAGTGGCAGGGTTAATTGTGGTGATGGTGGTGGTGGTAGTTGTTAATGGTAGTAGCGCAGGTGGTAATAATGGTAGTAGTAGTGGTGGTGGTAGTGACGCTGCTGCTGCTGGTGGTATATAGTAGTTGTTGATGGTGATCAGGAGAGTAGTGGTGGTGGTGGTAGTGACGGTGGGAGCGCTGTTGGTGGTGGTAGTAGTAGTAGTAGTAAATCGGGGTAATAGTGGTAGTGGTATTGATACTAGGGTACTGGTAGTGGCAGTGTTAATTGTGGTGGTGGTGGTGGTGGAAGCTGTTGATGGTAGTAGTGCAAGTGGTGATAATGGTAGTAGTGGTGGTGGTGTGGTTGTAGTGACGCTAGTGGTGTTGGTGGTATATAGTAGTTGTTGATGGTGATAATGGTAGTAGTAGTTGTGGTGGTAATGGCGGTGGGAGTGCTGGTGTTAGTGGTGGTAGTAGTAGTAGTGAATCGTGATGGTAATAGTGGTAGTGATCGTGGTAGTGATATTAGGGCACTGGTAGTGGCAGTGCTAATTGTGGTGGTGGTGGTAGTGATACTAGTGGTTGAGTGGTACTGATAGTGGCAGGGTCAATTTGTGGTCATGGTGGTGGTAGTTGTTGATGGTAGTAGTGCAAGTGGTGATAATGATAGTAGTGGTGGTGGTGGGAGTGCTAGTGCTAGTGGCGCCGGTGGTGGAGGTAGTAGTGGTAGCAGTCCCCATTATTGTCTTTTAAAAGCATAAATTAGTTAACAAATAAAGAAGCCTAAGCCGTGTTTTAGACTGTGATAAAACACGACGGCTATTTGAGAACACGAGGGA
>JAOBRB020243869.1:0-11684 GCA_027575285.2 Zoanthus pulchellus | reverse complement strand
TTACTAAATAAACTGTAGTAAAAATCCGATTCGTGTGAATCCATTTCAAGTCAACAAACGTGAAATCCAACTCTCGACGGTCCATATTTATAAACTCGTTTGAGCTGCATTAGTGTTTCTGAAGAAACGATTAAGTAATAAATATTTAAATTATACATCGGGTAAAAGAAAGAATACTGACATTTCGGACATAAGTCCTTCATTGGAGGACTAACATCTGAAACATCAGTAAGTATTCTTTCGTTTTTACGATGTTTAATATATTACTAGGAAGAGTTACATTGTCTTTGTACTAGATCCTTCATATAGACCACTTTCATAAATGGTGGCTGATTTAGTATTCTTAAATATGTCTTTACTCAAAATTGCCCGGCTAGCCTCGTCTTTGAGTGAACAATACAAAAGAATATTTGTACCCAAATAAGCCTAGCTGGGCAATTTTGAATAAAGACAGAAGAATACTAAATCAGCCACCATTTATGAAAGTGGTCTATAAACATATCACAAATAGAAAAATGAATTGTTTACACTGCCACCTTGTTAGCCCAGTTGGTAAGATACCAGTCTATTGTGCAGGAGGTTCAGGACCACCACTCAGGCTCTCAAAATAATTGAGGAGAAAGTACTGCCTTTGTTCTAACATCTGAAAATCATTAGACTTTCATGTCTTCTCAAATAAGGATGTTAAACTGTAGGTCTAGTCTCTCAATCTCTCTTTGGACGGTCTTAAAAGCACCCACACACTTCTTGCAAAGAGCAGGGTGATGATCCTAGTGTTGTGATCTGTCTCTTCAACTGAGGGCACTTCTTATTGGTTGCCAAATTGTGCCATAACATGTGTAAGCCGCTCTGCAAACTATCTAAGACCCTTAAACTGTATCTATTTGTAAAATGCTTAGAGCTATATAAATATTGTAATTCATCATAATCAATCCAATTTTGATCTGGGTTTATCCTCGTAAATGGGGGTGGCTGGATTTACCCCACTCTTGCAGCAATCTCTCCAACTCCCACTCTCCATCTCCCTCAATTCATTGTATCCACCTTCTTCAAGCCAACACTCTTGCTCTCCTCCACTTGCATTTTCCATGTCTTCCTAGGTCATCCTCACTTCCTCTTCCCCTTCACTTCAAACTCAAATTCTTTTCTCAAAACATGCCCATCATCCCTCCTTAACATGTGCCCATACCATCTCACTCCATTTGCTTTTGCCATCTGCACCACTGTTTCCCTCAATCCCAACATCTCTAGCAACTCTCCACATTTCTTGAACTTCACCCTCCCAATTCTCGCCCTTGCTGTCACAGCGACCTCACAATCACCACTTTCATTCACTTTATCCCCCAAAAAACAGAAATGTATAACTGTTTGTACCTCTTCACACAACTCCTCCACCAGTCCCACTAATCCATTAGCTTGTTTCTTACATCTTCCACAGACAAAATCTCTCCCCAACTTCAGGGTCACTCTTTTTACTTTTGAACATCTACCATGTACCCATTTATCACACCTCATGCACAACACTGAGTTTGCCATTACTTGCTTCCCACAAATACCACATGGATCTATCATACTTACGGTTACTTCACCTTCTGCACCACTCACTAACACTTTTGTTTTTCCTAGGTTCACCTTCAGCCCTTCCTCTCAAATGCCTCCTTCCATTTCCAGAACTTCTTCCTCAGTCCTTCCATCGTTTCGCTCATCAAAGCTAAGTCATCTGCGTACATCATCTCACTCATTAAGCCACTTCTCACTCGCCGTAACCTCATCAATCACAATGGCAAAAACCAATGGCGACAACACTGATCCCTGGTGCACACCAACTTATACCTCAAACTCCTCAGACAACTCTTGATGAACGCTAACTCTTGTTTTTGCACCTTTATACAGACTCACCACTGCTCTCACAATTACCTCTGGTACACCTCTCTTCCTCATTGCCCACTCCACTACCTTCCTTGGGACTCTGTCAAATGTCTTTTCCAGGTCAATGAAACACATTATTATACAACTTTTCCTCTTTCTCTAAGTACTCCTCTTGTAACCTTCCACATTGCATCTTGTTTACCTTTACTACACACCACATTCTTTTTCTAGCACTTTTTCTACAATTTTTTCATTGCATACTCTAGCAACTTCACTCCCCTGTATGCCTCCCCAATTGCTGCTATCATTTCAACATTTACTTCCGAAGGTCCAGCAGCCTTTCCCATTTTCATTTCTCTTATCACCTTCACCACTTCTTCTCAACTAACCCTCTCAACTGGCCCTTCCACCAATTCTGCTTTCACATTCAGATCCCAATCATTCTCTTTATTCATAATTCTTTCCATGTACTCTTTCCAGACTTTCCCTCCATCTTTGTAACTAAAATTTAGCCTACCATCACTACCTCTCATGCATCTTCCTCCCTCAACATTTTTCCCATCCTTTTTCATTGAAAAATTTGTAGTTATTATTATTATTATTATAATTATTATTGTATTTTGACATCCTTTTGGAAATTTTGGTTGTTTATACTGTCTTTTGTAATAAATATTGTGACTGTTTTAATTAAGAATTAAAATAATAACATTGAATGTGTGTTTCACTATAGCTTTGTGTCATTGTTGGAGTATGCTGAAGAACAGTTGAACTGTACCCATGTGTTTGTGTGTTTATCAAAGGACCGTCCTGACAGGGGTGAGTGGTAATTGTAGGCTAAATCAATTTATTGCTAGTTCTCACAAAAAAGCAGCTGCAAATTTCATACCAGTCAAATATAATTATTCAGACTGTATAAACTGTTCAATAACAGGGCTCAAAATAGCGGCCAGCTACCGGCAACGGCTGGCAGATTTTGGACCTTGTCGGCGATTTTTGTTTCAACAACACAGTTGTATTGTACGGGTTACTTAAGTTTTTACCGTTTTGCAAACAGGATATCTTACCTGGCTACGGATACAGTCGGCAAAAATTTTTGGACCAAACAAAAGAGCTTTATAATACAAAAAAAACAACATTTTAGAACGTTATTATGAACCCTGAATAATATTGATTTTGTTCCAATTTTACTAATTTCTTGGTACGAATCCCACCTTTACCCCCAAATATTTAAAGCTCTTCATTGAAACCGTTTTTATTATCAAATATAGTTCTGATGCACTTTGTTTTTGATGCTTAACTCTGCCGACGACGAAAAAGTCAAAACTGAAGAATTTTCGTTTTGTTAAAAAGCCAACTTTGAAAGCAATTTTCTTGACTTTGACTGCATCAAATTAAGTCATGTTTGGGTTCGTTGGAAAGCTCGTTTCAAGAGCTATCTTTTCAGCGTGCCCGATTTTTGATTTAGGTCGTCAATAAAAATTACGGCAGCCGAAAGTGCATCGATCCTCAGTGATCGAAATTAGCAGGCGCCATCAGGAAAGGGTTAAAATTTAACTAAAATTCTACCTAAATTTGCATTATTTTTTTTTAAATGACCAGTTTTGCATAACTATATGTTCTAAATAATGAGTGTGCAACTTTTTGTAATTATTTTTCTTTTACAGCTTGCCTGATGCGTACTTTTATGTTCATGGGATTTGAGACTGTGCCTCCAGGACACAAGTCTTGCCCAGTTAATGCTGACTATGTATTCATGGTCTACACCATTGAGTAATGGCTCTGATGTTTGAAGATAGAAGCACAACTCACAAACTTGCCAGATGTTAATAGATATATGTACTTACAATTTTCTTTATCAGAAGACACTACTGAACTCATACTTTGTGTAGGTTTCAATTAGGGTTTTATATTTCATTGATTAATAATAAATTATATTTAAGGTGTACATATATCCCCTTTAAATACATTTTTCATTTGAGGATTTTACTTTTAAAAAAGCATTTAAAACAATCAAATCAACCAACCTTCATCCCATAATAGTGTGCTTAGTTTACAAGTTTTTATGCTGAAACTTAGCATTTTACCATTAGTCAATGATGACATGTCTCGGTTATGATCTCATGACCTCACATTAATACTTCTTTTACCTGGATTAGTTTCTAACATTTAGAACCGCGCAACATTCAAAAGGATTCATATGTAATGATTAGAGCATAACTGTGGAAATAAATTTTTCATCAACATGCTGATTTTTAGCAAGGATACATTTTAGTCACGATCATTTAGATGATCTTTACACATAAGTTTTCAAATATTAATTTTTGTTAGGTCACACTTCTCCTCTCTATTAAGATTTGTTAAAATACACCATGCCCATTGAAAATGCATGTCAAAAAAACAGTTACAAGAGTACATAAAATATGTAATCATATTTATTTGTGGTGCATTTGGCCTGTTTCAAAATCTCAATATCAGACAGGTATTTTTCACAATTTATTTATTGTAAACTTCTTTATAGATCTCTTTCATTCTTAATTTGTATGGTTTTTTTTATCAAATAAAGTTTATATGTTTCATCAAAATATGAACTGCCTCAGCAGGTCACAATCAGAGCATAGTTTTTAAGAACTGAAATCCTGGCTACTTAAAACCATTTAGATTACTGCAAGGGTAGTATTTTTGTGTATTAAAAGTGCGAATTCTGAATGATGGAATGGGGCTAACTTTTCTTTGGTTTCTCTTGTTCATTAGTAACCTCTATACCGCAGAGATCAGCTATCTACAGAACTCAGTTCTTCTTCAAAGCCATACAGTAACATCTTCAGAAACTTGATGTTATATTATGCTATTAATGTTTAGTTTCAAGAATCTGAATTTGGTTCTGTTTTGCAAATTAATCTTGGAAATCCAAAATTTGCAAAAAGAATTAAGAAAAGGGGATATATATACTCTTCAGAGCAATGTAATTTAATGCATATTGTCAGTAAAGTAAACCAAAATGCCTTGTTTTACAATCTTTATTTGAAATAATTTTATACTTAATTGAAGATTTCACTTAGTTTTACAGACAAATCCATTGTCTTTACTTTAACTAATTTTTAATAAACATAATCTTTGTTTTAGCTTGCTTTTTAACTGAAAATTTTCATTTTTGTCATACACTACAAGTTCATGAATTATTAGGAGTTATTTTCAGCCGCTAAAAGATGTAAAACAGAATTGCACAGCTTATGGTTTGTCCGAATTCATAAAGAAAATGAAAAATAAGCACTAGTTTAATGTTTCATGTATAAAATAACTGTCAATTATATAGTGTGATATGATTAAACCATTCTTTTGAATCATAGTTTTTAAATTATGTCGAAGGGTTATCTTTGTTCGTATTGGACAAAGATGTAGCATAAATACATCTACATGGTAAAATAAGGCATGGGGACAAAAGGAATTAAAACAAAAATAAGTTGCAGCAATAGTGAATGGAAGCCAGGTTATGAAAATTTTTCGTGTAATTTTATGAAATGTAGCCCCCAAATTCCCAGCCCAAATGTAATTATATAATGGTTTAAAACAGGAATGTGGATTAAAAAACAATTGTGTCAAACAACATCTGAACATCTTTCTTTTCCACAGAAGTGATTCCCAAGTGTTATTGTTCTCTAAGACAACAGAAAAGTAATTCTGAAAGAGTTTAACAGAAATTACTTGGCCATGCAAGGATATGAATATTATCTTCCAAATGTTGAGTTCAGCATGACAAAAAAAGACTTTGTACTGTACCTATAAGTGGCCATGTAATATTTGTTTATTAATTTTATACTGACATTTTCTGTCAGCTTTCCATCCTCCAAGGGTAGGTAAATGAGTACGAGCATCAGCTGGGAGCTAACATGCAATGGATTAGTGTCCTGTCCAGGGGGGAGCTTCATTGGTACCATAACTATATTATAAAATATATATTTTTCAATTTTTTTTTCTTCTTCCTATTACCTCTTCCATTCACCAACTCCTTACTCTCCAACTAGTTATCCATTTCCCTTAACCAGTTAACTTCCTCCTTTCACTAATGAATCTTTCTCCTTCCAACCATTTCCCTTTCCCCATTCTATCTTTCACTTTTATCTATCGTTCCCCTCATACATCATCCCTTTCCCAATACACCATCCCCTTTCCCCCATACATCATGACATTCCTTTTTTCTATATATCATCTCCTTCTCCCCAAACATCATTCCTTTTCCCCATATACCATCCCTTTTCCCCATATACCATCCCTTTTCCCCCATACATTAACTCCTTTCCCCCATAAATCATTCTCTTTTCCCTATACATCATCTCCTTTCCCCCATAAATCATTCTCTTTTTGCTATACATCATCTCCTTTCCACGTACATCACCCCCTTTCTCCAATACATAATTCCCATTTCTCATACACCATCCCATTTCCCCATACATTATCCCCTTTTTCCTACCAATGCATTAATTACCTTTACTTGTCCTTGCAGACCTTTTTCTGCTAGTAAAAGTTTCTCAAACTCCTGCTAGCAGGGTATTCCTTTTTTTAATTGTTCTTAACAAATACTGTAGGAACTAACAATAAAACCTTAGCTTGACTTAGTTTCAAGGAACAAAATTGAAAAATGTCTAAACAATTTGATATAATGTGCTGTTAATCAGAAAATAGCAATTTTATTTAGAGCACCAGTTAACTGAATTACAATATCTGGAAAAAATTTTTGACTTGACCAGAGAAGTATGATCTCATTTCATCACCTAGATAAAATTATTTATTTAGAATATTACAAAATTATTCCATTACGGAGCTCAATTATAATGCAAAATTATTATGAGTCAACAAATACATAAGCCAAACTGACATTAAATCATCAAAGCTTGCTTGAAGACATCTTGTTCAACACAATTTGTAATAGTAAGCACAAGAAACTGAAAAATGAAACATTTGACAAGAAATGTTAGCTACAATCAGTTTATTGTTGTGCATTCATAAGTCAGAGCTGATCAATGACTGTTTTTATTTGGCCATTTAGAACTCTATATATATCTTCAGTCTCTTTTGTCTTCTTCAGCATTGTCTTCTAATGAGATAACAAAATCAAATTCCTCTGCAAATCAGAAAACAAGAAATAAATGTTTCAGAAGATCAATTTAAACAACCAAGAAAAATAAAAAGCATTTTAATTAAAATATAAACTTTACCCATTCATTCTGTGAAATAGTATTTAAGCCAGAGCAAAATTTATTATTATAATTTAAATTGATGTAGTTTATACAGTGTACAAGTACAAGTACTTGACATTAGTATTACTAAATGGAGGGAAAGGCAGAGATGCATTTTTCTAATTGTACTTTTCAATGCCCTCCTGTCATAAAAAGGACTGAAATTCATTGCATTGTTACATGAGTCAAGACATGACAGAGATTTAAAACATACCTTTTGTAAGTGGCTGAACAGAGAGTCGTGATCGGGTGAAGAGTGCCATGCCCTTTAGGGGACCTCCTTCAATTTTGTGTTGCTGATGGAAAAAACAAATATCAAAGATCACAAAATAAGGTACTACATGACTCAAATACCAGAATTACATCATAGAAAAATGGTGTTGACTCCTTTCCCTTTCAGAACTACTTGAAACTAAAAAAACTGCTGAGCTACCTGTGGAAGCTATATATATACATTCATGTTTATCAGACTAAATTAAAATGTGTATCTCACAATTCCTTGCTGGACAAGGTATGTGAGAAGAGGTACCTAGAACAACCACTGAATGCTTTTAGAGCCAAATACAAAATAATAGTAACACTTCCTATATGGATCTATATTAGATTAGTTCATATATATTGGACTGAAAACAGTAATAATACACTTCCTAAATGGGTCTATATTAGATTAGTTCATATATATTGGACTGAAAAACAGTTAATAATACACTTCCTAAATGGGTCTATATTAGATTAGTTCATATATATTGGACTGAAATACAGTAATTAAGTAACAATTTCAAAACATGCTGTTCAAAGAATTCTTTTTTTATTCAATGCTATTTATCATTCCTAAAAGGTCAATCTGCTTTTTCGGCCAGGACATACCATAGGGTACCCCATGGGATGGACTATTTTTTGCTTATGTTGTCAAAACAGTCAAAATTAATACTAATAAAAGCAACATAAAGAGTTAGTCACTTAGGGGAGTCAGGTTAGTATAGTGATCATCAGTGGTGACTCTCACCAACAACATCCCTGGTCTCCATATAAAGGGGCTGAAATTTGTTGATCTGACTCCCAAGAGTTTTCTGGTAGTCCTCCCACAGCAAAATCAACTTTCACACCAAGATTTAAGCCACTGAGCTATTAAACATTTATTTAGTAATTTCCAACATAAGGGCTATTACACATATAATTACAATCTGATAGGCTTCGTGATAGTCTGAGGTGACCAGTTTGTGAAAACAATGGCGGCTCATTTACTTGTGGAAGTACCAAATGACTATTTACAAGTCAGAACATCTCGATAGTTCTATACCCAAGAAGACAGAAAAGCTACTAAGTATGGAATGAAAATATCTAGTGGTAAGTTCCAGGCATTAGAGAACAGAGATATTGCAACTTTTTCATAGATTTTTTACCAACAGAAATAAGAGTTGCAAATTGAAAAATTCACTCATTAACCATCTCCAAATTAGAATTAATTTATATTTACATTTGGCTCAATATGTTGGAAAATACAAAAACAATTAGACCTCTCAGCCTCGTGGGCTATTGCCTCATACTTCATGTGGCCTCTCTGACTAGGAAGAATAGTCAACCACTTCCTTCATAATTGACATTAAATAAAAGTATGTCATCATCAATCCAGTTTTGATCCGGTTTTATCCCCGTAAATGAGGGTGGCCAGATTTACCCCACTCTACCAGCAATCTCTCCCACTCTCCATCTCACTCAATTCACTGCATCCTCCCTCTTCAAACCAACACTCCTACTCTCGTTCTCCACCTACGATCTCCATGTCTTCCTCAGTTGTCCTCGCTTCCTTTTCCCCTTCACTTC
Organism: Zoanthus pulchellus; assembly: GCA_027575285.2. Classification (NCBI taxonomy): domain Eukaryota; kingdom Metazoa; phylum Cnidaria; class Anthozoa; order Zoantharia; family Zoanthidae; genus Zoanthus; species Zoanthus pulchellus. The sequence continues at coordinate 2,757 of JAOBRB020243869.1, read as the reverse complement.
AAACTCCAAAGCCTTCTTCAAAACATGCCCATCATCCCTCCTTAACACATGCTCATACCATCTCACTCCATTCACCTTTGCCATCTGAACCACTGTTTCCTTCAATCCCAACATCTCCATTAGGTATTCAGTCCTCCTTCTCGCCATCAGTTTTGCACCACACATTGCTCTCACCATCCATATCGCTCTTTCGGTTCTTCTCAAAATTGTTATCTCATTCTCCCTCAAACACCATGTTCCACTTCCATATAACATCGCTGATCTCACACAACTCCAATAAATCATTCCTTTCATCTGCAAAGAGAATCTTTTTAAGTTCAGCAACTCTCTACATTCCTTGAACTTCACCCAACCAATTCTCGCTCTTGCAGTTACAGCTGCCTCACAACCACCACTTGAATTCACTCTATCTCCCAAATAGCAGACACCTCTCACTGATTCCACCGCTTCACACAACTCTTCCTCAGGTCCCACAAATCCAGTAACCTGTTTCTTGCATCTTCCAAACACAAAATCTCTCCCCAACCTCAAAGTCACTTTTTTTTACTTTTGCACATGTACCATGTATCCATTTCCCACATTTCACACAACACTGAATTTGCCATTACTCTCTTCCCACAAATGCCACATGGATCTATTTTACTTACAGTCTGTTCACCTTCTGCACCACTCACTAACACTTTTGTCTTCCCGAGGTTCACCTTCAGCCCCTTGCTCTCGAATGCCTCCTTCCATTTCCAATACTTCTCTCTCAGTCCCTCCATCATTTTGCTCGTCAAAACAAAGTCGTCTGCATACAACATCTCACTCATCAAACCACTTCTCACATTCTCAGTAACCACATCAATCACAATCGCAAATCCCTGGTGCACACCAACTTTCACCTCAAACTCCTGTGACAACTCATGCCCAACACTAAATCTGGGTTTTCAAACTTTCATACAGACTCATCACTGCTCTCACCAATACTTCTGGAACACCTCTCTTCCTCAGTGCCCACTCTACTACCTTTCTCGTAACCCTGTCAAATGCCTTTTCTATGTCAACAAAGCACATATATAACCTTTTCTCTTTCTCCAAATACTCCTCTTGCAACCTTCTCGAGATAAACACTGCATCTATCATTCCTTTGCCTGGCATCTCATTCACTTTACCACATGCCGCAATCTCTTCTCCAGCACCTTTTCTACAATTTTCATTGCATGTTCAAGCAACTTCACTGCCCTATATGCCTCACAACTCATAGATCCCCTTTCCTCTTGAGTATTGGTACCTAATATTGAAATATATTTTAACAATAAACAAGCAAACATTTAATTAACTCATGAATAGAAGACATAAAGAAGCATATAACGTTATAGATAGTGGCACATTTATAACTTGTTGTATTAACATAGTAACATCAAGCTTTGCCAACATCTACAGACGCACATCAATCAGCATGAAATGGCATCATCATGTGACATTAAAAAATGCTCATATCTTCTTCAATTTAAAACATGAGTATCAAACTTTGTCAACATCTTTCCTTACACATCTGTTATTGACACATGTCAATCAGTATGTAACAACATTAGTCACGTGATATCAAAAAATTCCCAAATCTTCCTTAAGTATCAAAGTTTGTTACTATCATCCCTGACATGATGACCCTGTTACTGACTCATCAATGTTGTTATCATTCATGTGACATGGTGAAATTGGTCGTAACTCCTTTAATATGAAATATACTAGTATCAAACTTTGTCAACATCTTCCTTGACTCACATCTTCTTCACACATGTTAATTAGCAAGTGATTATATAATCATACATCTTCAATGACACATTTGTTTCGACACTAGTCAATCAACAAGGGATGACATCATTAGTCATGTGGCATTAGAAAATTATTTGGTATGATGCAGTTATTTGAGTGGAAGGTCCCAAAATTTCCATTTTGTTGCAGTAGTTTAATAAATGTTTATCATGTTGAATGGAGAGTGACTGCATGATATATAAAAGGCAATATTTTTGGGAGTAACTTCTCCAAATTCTTGTGGAATTTCTCATTTTTCTATTTTGCCCATCAATGTTACTGTAAGTGTATTCTATTGCCTACGGATTATTAATAAATTAATTTCATTAATTCAAATGTAATAATATAATTATATAAGTATTGCACTGAATACTTTACCATGATAACACAATAATAACTCGTGCATTTTTTACCTGGTGGATTTGTTTTAGTACAGACAATGTTACAAATCTCTTCAGCATGCGCACAAACTTAACATCTACCTGAATTTCAATTAAGAAAAAAATTATAAACACTTGCTTAAAATTATCAATTAGTTTCTCATTAAGAAGTCATGGTCATTTCAGAAGATACTGATACTTTATATATCATTTGTTTACCATCAGAAACATGCTAAAAAATATAATTCATCATAACAACCATAATCTTAGATAACCCGTAATCTTAGATATAAATGACACTAAAACTTTCAAAAATATGATTAAATTTATAACCAGTTCTCGACCGACCACCCGTGTTATGTCCCCTAGGGATATTGCGGGAATAGATATAGATGTAGATGTAGATATGCAATATTTAAGAAATAAAACATTTTTTCTGTGCCTTCATAGCGCTATGAAAACCTCCGCATGCGTTTGGGGAATTCTCGAGCAGAGTGCTTCACTGATCTGCTCGAGAATTCCCCAAACGTGTGCCGAGGTTTTCATAGCACTATGGAGGCACAGAAAAAATGTTTTATTT
>JAOBRB020243786.1:0-11686 GCA_027575285.2 Zoanthus pulchellus | reverse complement strand
GACTTTGGTACAAGTTGTAAATCCTGTAATATTTGCAGAGTAGTGTAGACATCTTGATGATCTATAAAGTTTCTGTCCTTGTTAATGTGTTCAGGTAGTTTTCTTATCGTTGTCTCGGCGATTTCCTTCAGCTTTGAGATGGTTATCTGGAACACAAGTGATGAGAAAATACTTACAGTGAAGTAGATTGTAATTTAGAAAAAATGTATTGATTAATGGGTAAATTTGTTAACTGTATAAAAGCAATAACACAAGAAGGGAAAGTCGAAAGATGTAGGATATAAGCTGCATTAAATCCGAACACACAGCTGTGTGATGGAATTGATTTCCTTCTTTGAAGGATGTTTTGATTGTTTTAATTTAACTTCAATTTATTAACTCAACAGTTTCATAGTTTTCTTTTGCATTAATTAATCTTAAGGAACTTGAAGCTCGTCAAGTTGAATGCTAAGAAAAAGAATCACGGACAACCCCAACTGCAAGATTTTTTGAAGTATAGCAATAAAACTCGATTTCCCACGCTGGTTTTAATGTTGCCTCAGTGATAGAGAATCTCACCGGTTTCGGGTTGCGGTTTCTATATATAACCGTTAGTGACTGGGCATTGATATCGATAAGCACTTTTTTTCTGAAACGTTATACAGAGTTTCAAAGTTTTGTACTACATGTATGTAGTAGATTAATTTTGTATTGCTGTGCAATTTAATAGTCAGTTTCTCGAATATTAGAGTCCTTAATAATTATAGAATGCAGGAAGCAACAACAATAATCTTATATTCGCTTTAGTTTATTCTTAATTACATACAATATTTACATAAATAGAGAAAAGATAATTTAGATATTTTTTACTTATTAAAGCCTGGAGCTGGATAATCCTAAGATTTTCTAGCCGGTACCAGTTCTCCAGATTTTTAAAGTTGTGAAGAACTGAAATAGAATCTTCAAAGAAGCTAGTTCAAAGGTAGAATGCAAAAAGAGAAAAAGAATACATAATTAAGGTATGTTTAACTACGTTATTCTGACAGTAAATAAGGTTTCAGTTGTTTTGAGAATTGGTATACAATTACTTCCTTAAGGTTTGAAGGAATATTGTCTCAGACAATACATGCAGCATATCCGATTGTTTGCTTTCTCGTATTAGTTCGCACTTTTTTTGTGTAAAGGTTTTGTTTCGATGCATACTTGCTATTATAGCTGTGAACATTACTAGCATATTGAAAATAATTTGAAAACAGCTTTGGAAGGAGGCCTTTAAGTAGTAGCAAAGAAAATAAGCCTAGCAGAATGATTTTTTTGTTTGTATCTTATTAATATGTGTTTTAAATGCACTTCCCAATGCTAATACTGCGTAGGAAAGAAATTGGTATATTAAGCTATAGCAGATTTGTTTCATTTGCAGAAGAGTAACGATAATGTCTTTAACCTAGATATAATACCATTGTTTCGTTCAATATATGAAATATGATGATTAAAAGACATCGTCTCATGGAGCAAAACACCTACATACTTTTTTTTTGCTTCCTATGTAGCACATTTATTGTACCGTCTGCACTTTCACTATTTATATTTACTTGGTCATCATTTTTCTTGTTTGGTGGATTGATTATCGTGAAGTTTGTTTTAGAGAAGTTAATTAACAATTTATTTACATTGCACCATATTTTAGCTTTTTAAGTTTAGAGTTAACTATTTTCTCGAGAGTTTTCATATCCCATGCTGAAGCAAAGGCATTTGCATTATCTGCAAATATTCTAAATGTTATTTAACAATTAATCCACGAACATGCGTTGGATATGAGATGGTAAACAGCCAACGAGGTTCGTAGCGCAGACGTGGCTATAATCATCTCATATCGAACAAGCGCGAATGGAATAATTGTTTTATTAAATTTCATGAGTTTTCCAAACTTTTTGATACTTGAAAATAGCAAAAAACTTTTAATAAATTGAGAAACAAGATCTTTTAGTTAGTTCCCATATATGGTCATTCGGTATATGAGCTGATAAACGAGATTGAGTAAACGAGATTGAGTAAACGAGATTGAGTAAACGAGATTGAGTGAACGCTAGAAACGCAATATTTGTTGTTGAAATTTTAATAAATAATGGTATATAAGGATGAGTAATAAAATAGATTATAAACAAGACAAACCTGTTTAGTGCTCAAAATCTCGGAACCACAGCTGCAGCCAAATAAGAACACGAATTCTGTGCATCATATTTCTCTCTATATCTCTGTAATTGATTTTTAATGTGAAACGGAACATAACCAAAATACTCGAGCGCCTCTGCCGACTGTTCACGGATGTCATCTCTTAACAGAGTTCTGGTTTAGAGCGAGTGGCAAGAAGTGTAATGATTGATTTGGTCTTTCCTGGCGGGACACAGAGCTGGCTGGCCGGCAAGCACCCGCATATAACTTTTTGCCGGTTGCTGGGACGGCACCTGTTTGTTATGAAACGTGTTGCAATTAGCAGATTCCTTAAAAATAGTTGTTGCCTCTAATCAAATAAAAAGAAATTGCTTATATTATTGCATTTCTATTGCTCTTAAAAGTTATCATTATTCGTTATTTAGTATAATGTTGAAAAAGTTTTCATAACTTCTATTAAATTCTTCAGCAAGTGCTGCATAATGAAAACGCGCTTATATAAATTGATCCAGTTGAAAAACATTTTTGAACTAACGTTTTGCACTTTAGTCCTTCTTAGAACCGGAATGAAAAAGTTATTAGTTGGAGATACAAAGCTAGATAACGCAATAAACTTTTTTTTTCTTTTTTCATAAACGATTCATATTGTATATGGTTTATTTGCAAAAAGACTTTATCTATCACATTATTGCTTCTAATCAACAGTTTATTATTTAAATATTTGATTTAATAGCAACATTATGACTTTTGCTTTATTCTATGCTATCACAACTTTATAGATATATCAAAATTTGGATCTGTTTTCGGTGTATACTTTCAAAAGAGTAAACTATTGATTAACAGTGCTGTTTAGACTTATTTTAACTTAAGGTTTTCACAAAATATTTGATTGATGTAAAATATGACATATCAAAATGACGTCAAAAGATATATGTAATTGAGCTTTTCTTTTCATGATTTTAAAAACATTTATTAGAATTTTGTTAATATGTCCAAAATTTCTTCAAACTGTATTATCCTAATACGATTTCATAAGTTTTTGTTTAAAAAGACTGATAAAAAACGGAAGTCTCTCTCCAAAACGTGGTTACCATGGCAACAAACTAGCCAGTTTGCAGACAAATTTTATTTTAAAATGCTAATGATAAAATTTTAGGAAAAGTCACGAAATACCAACTTTTAACGGTGCTTAATTTAACCATAAAAATGTCTTAACCCTCATCCGGGATAGATAGGTGTAAATCTCATTGTGTTGTCCCGGAACACTTTTGTCTTTTCAAAACTATTTTTTATACATCTATATCGCTTTATTTCCGTTTACAAGTATATTCTATATCATTAACTGAACTTGCTTCACATCTCTATCAAGGCTGCACTATATAACCACACCTATACTCATCTCTTATGATTCATTCCGATGAAGGACTGCTAAAATTGTTTTCACTATACGATGTAAAGAATAAATACACTCGTACAAAAAATTGGTATATGCCCCGTGCGGGAATTGCATGAACCTACGTCTCCCTGTATTTTAGTAAGGAGTGCTAACCACTACACCATCAGGGACCATCACGCTGGCAACGCAGCAGTTTAACTAGTTAGGTTGAATAGCTTGAGGATTCCCGGGCCCAATTTTTCTTGAGTGAAATGCGAATGCGCCAAACACCACTGTGAAGTGGTATTTGGTAATATTCAGTTGATCTCAGCCTAATATCGAGTAGAAATACTTCGAAGTGGTGCTTGGCGTTTGGTGTTTAAAAATCGTTTGAAATAGTTATTAGTTTTTATAGAAATTTTTTCTACCATGCATATCTATCCTTCTTGTTTTTTTCCCCAACCCAATATTCTGCATGATACATATAGAGATTATTTAAAATAGAAAGAGCACACGACAAGATTAGCTTTTCATAGTTATTTTGGGTTCTAACGACTATAATTATGTTTATATCTATGATTCAAATCGAGTACTGTATTCAAAGGTTGCGGAAATAAATATTGTTGTTGTTGTTAGCAAATCTTCCAGCAAAATCCAAATCACAACTCCAAGCCGATCCAATACAATTATGTGAGTTGTTATGAATTACCTTTATGGTTTTCATTCTTCCTTTGGTTTCCTTGGTGTTTAAACTCGGAAAATCTTCTTCCCACTTCAGTTTTTTTCTGTTAGTTTCATTTTGTTGCCAGAATCCATTCTGAGTCCATGATAAATCGTGCTTCACATCAATCTGGAATCTATCTTGCACACATGGTCTGTGATCGTAAACAAACTCTGAACAACCAGCTGAGGCATGGTACAAGTTTGCCTTGTAACGAGGACCCTGTTAGGATTTAATTGGATGATCAATTATTCATTGTAACACGATTATCTAGCACAAAGCATATCTACCCCTAAACAGTAATATTTTTTTAAAATTATTTTTGAAGGCCGATGTAACAAAAAATATGAGGACAGACAATTTGAAGGTCTTTAAACTAAAGCATAAATGTTTAAAACGAATTCGTACACGAATTATCAAAAGTAAACTATTAGTCAAGCTCATTACAAATCAAGGGTATCCTGTGGTAGGCTCGTGGAGTAAGTAGGATACTGTGTCAGGGACCTGTTGTATCTTGACTGTTGTTCACTGATTTACTATTCTTTATTTGTGATCAAGCACATGTGCTGGTTTGGCAAAATCATGTACCGAACACCAAAATATTACGTGAAATATTGAATGTCTCTCATTGGTAGCCCTGTAAGAACATCCTTCAGACTTCAGACGATTGCAAATCGATTACGAATTTTCTATTGTTTATACCTGAAATCCATCCTAATTCCTAAACCATCCCGATAGCTCTCTACGAGCAAAAAAGAAAGATGGTAATAGAAAGACGTTCTTTTAAACTTCAAATAGAAACTATTATTTTATGTCATTAGCAGTTGGGTAGCTGAATCTGCATTTAGATCAATCATGGTATAAGCTAAAGATGAAATATTTTAGTTTGATTTAATATGATTTTTTAACTACACATTCTGTATGAATGTAATAGCTCTCAACATACCTTATTCTTTGGTTTTCGTTTTTCTCCATTCTCTTCATCATCTTGCATCATTCTGCTTTTTGTAACAATGGCTTCTGACGTTCGACACTCTTACGTATACTTTCTACTGGCTTTTGGCAGAAAGCTGTTCCATAACTCGGCAATTTCTGTTCAAGCATTTAGTTTTAGAGTTAGTATGACAATATATCACACATTTCTAAAGAAATATGTATCTGAAATGCTAATTGTCTAAAAAGAGTGTTACTATATCTTTCGATGATAAACTTCAAATACAGTTACACAAATTGTGTTGAAGAAAATGCTGATAAGTTAAACATCGACATGTTTTACCGTAAAATATTTTTTACCATGTTTTACGGTAAAACATTTACCATTTGGACCGGGCCGTTTAGTTTTCTTTATTTGTTAGATATATGTTCTTCAGAAATGTAATGTATCTGTTTTCAACATACCTTATTACTAGGTTCACGTCTCTTTTCCGATTTAGCATGTTTCCGATAATCAGCTTCTTTCAATAATGGTTTCTGATGTTCGGCAATCTTATATCTCATCTCCACTGGCTCTCGACTGCAAGCTTTCGCATAATTTTGTTTCTGTTCTTGATGCGTCACCTGTCCCAACATAAACCAATGAGTTTTAAAATCAGTTTGACAATATAAAACAAGTTTCAGGAAAAATATTCGAAAAATTATTTGCCGTGATTTCCATTAATTTATTTTTTAGGATGTATATTATACAAACCAATTCATGCGAAACATTTTTGTTGTAGTATTCTGAATTTTACATTTTAAACTTTCGAAAGTTATATCACCGCACTCATGTCCGGAAAGTAGATGTGTTCTTTATTTTTCTTCTCAGTAGTTTCAAACTTTAAGATTAACCTGCAAATCTGCATCTGCAATTGGAAGAACTAACATAACCATTGAAACTATAATTGCTAAAAAGACGAAACAAAAAATTAAAACACAGGTCATTTTAAGTCACAAATTTAAATTTATCAAAGAAACTTAAAACATAATTTTTTTAAAAACAAAAAATTATTTCCAGAAATAGTTATATAGTAAGCTATTCTGAAAAAAAAATTGTCTAATATTAAGCTATAAAGCTCGGTTTAACAAGAAAATGAAACATAAACAAACTCATAAACGCTTGCCACTTCAAAGTTCAAGTTATTCCTTCTTGGTAATCAACTAACCTTTGTAACCTGTTTCGTAGTTGTTGTCTTTTTCTCTTCGCTCAGATAACTGCAACGAAAACCTGCTTTACTCTCATCACTTTTCTGGCATATTTCTCCATGTTCATAATGCCTTGGCAATAAAATCTGCTTTTCCAATTTCTTTTGCTTCTTTTTTCTTTGTTTCTGCTGGAACTTCTCTTTTTTCATTAACTCAACTTCACATTTTGACTTTTTTCCTACATATTTCATTAGCACCATTTGCTTTTCAAGTTCCTCGAAAAAAGTTCATTCGCTACCATCATATCACAATGGCCATCGATCTGCTTCTCTTCTTTACCAACAGTTTCATCATCATGTTCTTGGTTTATCATGTTGTAGTTGACATCGATCTGTTTCACTTCTTTACCTACAGTTTCATCATGTTCTTGGTTTGTCATGTTGCAACTGACACCGATCTGTTTCACTTCTTTACCTACAGTTTCATCATCATGTTCTTGGTTTGTCAAGTTGCAACTGACATCGATCTGCTTCACTTCTTTACCTACAGTTTCATCATCATGTTCTTGGTTTGTCATGTTGCAACTGACATCGATCTGCTTCACTTCTTTGCCTACAGTTTTATCATCATGTTCTTGGTTTGTCATGTTGCAACTGACGTCGATCTGCTTCATTTTTTTACCTACAGTTTCATCATCATGTTCTTGGTTTGTCATGTTGCAAATGACATCGATCTCCTTCACTTCTTTACCTACAGTTTCATCATCATGTTCTTGGTTTGTCATGTTGCAACTGATGTCGATCTGCTTCACTTCTTTACCTACAGTTTCATCATCATGTTCTTGGTTTGTCATGTTGCAACTGACATCGATCTCCTTCACTTCTTTACCTACAGTTTCATCATCATGTTCTTGGTTTGTCATGTTGCAACTGACATCGATCTGCTTCATTTCTTTACCCACAGTTTCATCATCATGTTCTTGGTTTGTCATGTTGCAACTGACGTCGATCTGCTTCACTTCTTTACCTACAGTTTCATCATCATGTTCTTGGTTTGTCATGTTGCAACTGACGTCGAGCTGCTTCACTTCTTTACCTACAGTTTCATCATCATGTTCTTGGTTTGTCATGTTGCAACTGACATCGAACTGCTTCACTTCTTTACCTACAGTTTCATCATGTTCTTGGTTTGTCATGTTGCAACTGACATCGATCCGTTTCACTTCTTTATCCACATTTTTCTGTACATTTGATTTATTTTTGTTTGGAACCGTTCGTTTCCCTTCGATTTCATTTTCGTTCTGCGATATTGATATGTAACGCTCCGAAGTAAGATTTTCTTTTTTTTTATCTTATTTTCTTTCTGTTCTTTGCTTTTTTTCTGCGAATACAATTCATCATCACTTGTAATAGGGATTAAAACATTTTGAGTGAAAAGCCTTATTAATAACTAGTTTAGAAATCAATCAGAGGAGATTTATATACATGATTCTCTCTGCCGTAAGGAAAAGGGAGAATTAGGTCCTCACAAGGGATATAAGTAACGCAATGAGGAGAGCCGCGACATACAGTAAGCGTACTGTTGTACGTAGGCGCAAAACTTATTTTAGTTACCGTGCTCTTTCTACAATACACAAAACAAAATGGCGGACGTCATGTTTGTTTCCTGATTTCGCAAGGGAAACCTAAGACTGTCTGAATTGGTTAACTTTATTGTTATGCTTATGTCTGTCGTGTCCTCACTGGCGACATAATCACAAGTATAGGCACAAGAAAAATAGAAGATTTTGTTTGATGATCTTGTGCATTATTTTGTGGTTATGTCATTAGGACTTGTTATGTTTGTGATTGTTTGGTGCTGAGAAACAGGCTTTAAGGAGGAACAGTAAACAATTGTTCAATGATATTTATATGTAGTAGAAACAATTATAATAAACGGTTGATGTTAAAGAAAAAAACAAAATATCAAATTGATAACGCTAGATCAACTTTTATTATTAAAACATCAAACAAACTGTGTTATATGATAGATTATAGAACAACGATTCTTGTAAATTTTCAAATAAATATACTCAACTCATGCAACATTTCGTTTTTTACAGCAAGCACTGTCAGAAGTGGCCGTTAGAATTTAGTTAGAATAATTTCAAAACGTTTTAGAAAATGAAATATTGCTAAATGATAAATATATTTAATCTACATGTAGCGTGTGTTGTTCTGTAATGTTTTATTCGGCAATTTGTTGGATGTTTTTAATTAATGAACAAATATAGTTTACTTAATGAACAATTGGCATGTATGATTGATATTCGCGAGTTGGGAGGGTCCCGGCAGAAAACAATCAAGTGAGCGCAGCGAAAGATAGAGTTTTCTGATCGTGTGAACAAGTTAAAACAAATCGTACAAAGCATTATCCAACAACAACAAGTTGAGAAATAAAAAAAATATCTCTAAACAAAAATTAATAATCATAAAAAATAAAAAAATAAGCTAATGAAAGTTTATTCATGATCCGTAAACTTTTGTCGTTGCGTTACAGACTGAACGGACATTATTTTTGCACGGTGAGGTTTTAAGTTTGATATCAAATAGAATAAAACCAAATTAACAAAAACGTTTTTTAGAAACATACACATTTTTCATTACTATTGAAATTTTCTGCTAAAAGCCATCTGAAAATTAACTAGTTCGTGAAAAGGCCGTCACATAGGTCTATTGCTCGCTCCTATTTTTGGACTTCTATCAACGTTCAAAATCATCTATTTGAATTTTAATTTGTCATATTTTAGATTAAACATAAAAACAACCAGCAATAATTATTTTAAGTTACAATAATTATACTTCAATAACTTATTGGCTTGAGTTAGTCTGTATATGAAAGGTAGCAAAAGACACATCAACATCTCTAAAATTACAGTTAGCATATTTAAAACTAGTACCAGTGCTCGCCATACATCTTAAAATCTCCTTAAGATAAAGAAAAAGAACAAACAAATCTTACCTCTTTTTCTGTTCAAGAGATGCTTGCCTTTTGTTGTCGAAACATTTCGTTTCCACTGCTCCGGATTTGACATTATTGCCATTCTCCTGATAGATACGAAGCACATATTGAAGATTTTACTTATTGGGGAAAGATATCGACCTTTTTTATATTAATGGCGACATTTTTTTGTCTACATTCAAACTAATTACCTCACTGCCATCATGTTCCAGCAGAAAATTATAAAGAATATATTGTACCCCTATATAGCGAGACTCGTTAATGAAGCTCATGTGAATATGGACAAAAGGATACTCAAAAGGTCGCCATTTTATAAAATAGGTTTATTAATCCTTAAACGGTCAGGAGGATATTATTGGGGGAGGAACGGATAAGTCGTTGAACCCCTAGGTCTCTCCCATAATTTTCACTAAATTTATTTTTTTCTAATTCGTTTTTAATCTTTGCACAACAGTTAATCAGCCTGTGACCATTTAATACGTTTGGTCACGTGCTAGATTGATCGTTGTTTAAAAGGTTAATTTGAAAAATCGATGAATAGAAGAATTTGCGGAAATTGTAGGAGAATTTAATAGGATTTAATAGACCTGTCTTAATATGTTTTAAAAAAGAAAATATTAAAATTGACAAAGTGCATGTTCTGTCAGTCTGTTTTGTTTAATCTAGTTACTAATATTTTCATGAGTGATTTTATTAAGTTGCCGATATATTACTGTAGTACATGTTTTATATGCATCGTTAAACTTGCTAAAACTTCCCTAATTCTAAGCATTTCTTGAATTATTCGAAAAGTGGACAAGGACAAGTCGGAAGTCACTAGCGAAAATGTGATAACTATTTAGAAACAGCTACTTAAAAAGAATTTAAGGTTAAAAATATATATACTTCTTCTTTACATGTCTACCTATATATAGCTCTCATTCACAGCTCAATTAAAAATTACTGACTATCGTATTCGTAAAATTTTGCAAATGTTCTTTGTATAAGTTTTAATTATGATCAAATGATAAAAATTTGAGAACATGCCGTTTGTAGTAAATGTTTATACACATTCGATTCCATTGTTTTTGTGATCTAAAGTAAGATACTTAGGTTGTACATAGTTCACAGTGCATAACGCATTTTGACCTACAATGCACCGCAGGATTTGTTACCGCGCAACGAAGCTAGCGAAAACTAAACGTAGCAATTAGTGAACTGTTTTTAAAAAATTTGTTCATTAAAAATTATAACAACAAGAGCATGAAATGATAATAGAAAAGAAACAAAAAGCAACTTTAAAAACATTAATTACAAAACTAGCAATACAACTATAAACATGATTGCAATAAAGTAATAAAAACACATTCAGCTCTCCTTGTTTTATAACGACAAAGGAAATGACGTACTCACTAGTAGATAGGAACTCCCCATCTCTTTATATTTGCACTCACCCATTTTAAAATAATTTCTATCAGCAATTTAAGAGAAAGATAATTAAGTATACGATGGTGAAGCGCGGTTACTTTGTATCACCAACATTTGAATATACTTAACTAAAGAAAGAAAATGCAGAATGAAACACCAAGATGCCCAAATTGAGTGCAATTCTACAAATTGGTTTCGGCTCCATAATTAGGATTTCGAGTCGGGTTCTCGCGTTAAATATTCGTGTTGAATTTTTAAGTTAAGATTTTTTCGTGAGGTTTCCAGTAAATTGTCAATCGTTTTATTCCATAAACTTTATTAGCAGTTTCGCACATCGTCTTTTTTAAGGTGGAGCAGAACAAATTTGTTGGATTGTTAAAAGCAGTCTTACTTAATCTATCCAACTACTAAGCTTATAGTTGTGATTTCTTTAAAAAACGATTAATGTACGTAAGTGCCGTTAAACGTAATGCATACTGCTTAGATATTTGTTTTAACTAGAATTAATTAAAATACGTGTCTAGTAAATATTCTATAAATATTCTATAAACCTTTATATTGCTAGTTTTGAAAAATTTTAACGCAGAATGTTTAATTATTCACTTACCATTGATCGTTCTTTTTCCGCATCTTTTGAGGTTTCATTACCTGCATTGCAAATGTTAAGAAAATGTTAACTTTCTACTCAAATAGTCATGATCGTGATTTTAAAAATTCACTTACAGCTTTAAAATTCTATTCAGAAAACTTTTACATACAATCGTGATTTTTAGATTTTTTTTTACTTATTTAGTATTACATTTATCTCATTAGCGTCTCGTTTTATATATTGTATCTTATTATATATATGTAATAGAATGATGAAAATAAAATCCAAGATCTGAGAAACTAGACGATAAATTATTATTGGT
>JAOBRB020243675.1:0-11687 GCA_027575285.2 Zoanthus pulchellus | reverse complement strand
TTGGTAACCCATCACACCAAATGGATGATGTTGGTAACCCATCACACCAAATGGATGACCTTGGTGACGCTTTACACTATTAAAACAATCCGGTGACGGATTGCACCATGATTCCTATTAAGTTATGGTTGCTCACATGACACCAAAGGGATGTTCCGATACCATATAGGAAATATATTGATCTTAAGTCGCGCTACAACAAAAGAAATACAAAAATAATTAGTTTTTCCCACTCGTTTGAATTAGCCATGCGGATTCCTCCTTTTACTTTCTTCATTGATTGGCACACACAATCTGCGGAACTCAGTTTTGTCATGCACACCACTGGGGCCCCTACTTCTGTTATTCTATTCAAAAATTCTTTCCTTGCAGGATTTTCCTTTGGACTGTCTATCAAAAAGACAACACTGAACCCAAAATTGTGTCTGATTTTAAAAACGATTACCATATTGGAGAAATCTTTGCGGTCCATGGTTCGAATCTCTTTAATCTGATTGACCTTTTCCACCTGACTCTAAATCCGCGGTTCCTCCATAACATGGTTTAGAATTTTGAGAATGGGAAATCGGTTCTCTTCCAGCAGCCCAGCGACAAGCATTGACGGGTGCAAAAAATACATTCCTTCGTACGAACGCGAAAGGAGTTCTCTTGCAGCAATATGTGACTATAAAGCAAACAATGTCAATGGTTATATAAATGGTAATGGTTTAAAAATATCTAAGCTTTAAAAAAAAATTCCAAGTTAAATGCTGTTAGCGATTAGCTTTTCCCTCTATTCGTAGCTTACAACAGAAACTGAATAATCTCAGTCGGAGACGTAACTACTACATAGCACTAGTCGATGTCTATTATCCGTCTATTACTAGTCGATGTATATCGAATGAAGTCTATACAACACGTTAACCAGACATTAAAGCTGCTATATTGTTTTCTTTATTTTGAAATGAAAACTATTTAATTATTCCTCGCTAGTTGGTTAAAAAAATACCGAGCCGGCGCTTTTCGCTACTAGTGGGCTATAACAAATAGCCTAGTAGTATCTCAACCAATCAGAACGCAGCATTGATAATAGACCACTAGTTGGTTTTACTAATATAATTTATCTATGAACTCAGCCGGAACTAGAATAACCGAAGAAAAATTAGGAATACCAATTTTGTCCAAGTCCAGGGGATTGGTACCAGTGACGTAGCAGTAGGCAGACGTCCTTCGCAGTCATTGGTCTTTTACAAGGAAAAACCACAGGTAGCCCAAGCTTCTGATACGAACATAGGCTAATACTGTTCGTATCAGGAGCTTGGGCTACCTGTGGAAAAACCTAAAAACAAAGTACTTAAAATTGAATTTCTTCATTTTTCACAGTGCTTTAAACCGTACATAAAAAAAATTGTATTGACATCAGTGCTAGTAGTCAGCTGGAAGCTGCACAAGTTCCTTCTTCAACGTTGTCATTACCCAGGACTTCATAATGGATAAATGCTCCGTCACAAAGGACAGCTGCCGCAAAACTATCTTATTTGCCCGTTTCAAAACACAAAAAAACGTAACAGGAACCGCGTAAACTGTTAAATATTTAAAATTTAGTATTATTGAGGGGTTTGGCTACTTTTCATCTATGATTATCGATGATAAAAAAGTAACCGATATATGGACTTCAAGATAGAAACAATTTCTTAACACACCGCAATAGAGTGGCAAAGTGTGACATCACAAAAATAAAAATTTGTGAACTTATGGAATTTTTTTAAGATCATCCGAGAGATGAAGATTAAGAATGTATCCTTGCTAAAAATAAGCATCTTGGTGCAAATTGCCGGCGAGATATTACCACAGATATGCACTAATGACTCCATACATATCCTTCTAAAAATGACTTGATTCCTTACGTTAGGAACCAAACCAATTTAACAAGGATTTGTATGGGGTCATCAGAGCTTAAACATAGCAATATCTCATCACTAATTGGTGGTGAAAAGGTAAATTTCGGCATGGAGGCAGTTTTCATCTTGTTCTTTCTAAATTAACATTTTGTGACGTCATCATCTTAGTACTCTATGCCACTGTCCTTCAGAAAATGTCCTTAAACTTGGGTTGGGGTTTGGATATTTTGAAATGGACAAATATGCTGAGTCACGAAAAACGCCTTGAAATTCAAATCAATTTTATCTTTTTTATTAATCAAAATGAAAAAGATAAAAAACTGATCGACTTAGAAATTTCGGCGTTTCAATTCGTGAGCTGCACGTTGTAAATGAAACTCCAAATTAAAATTTTATGATATCGCGGTAATTAGTGAAAAAAAGTGACTTTTTGAGTACTAGTACAATGTCGAGCATTCTTCAGAAAAAGAGTTTCTCTGATGATACTACGAGGAAGTCAAATACTTTCATCCGCTTATCAGTAACACTGCAGATCTAGAAAACGCAGATATGCACCGATTAAGATCATTTTGTTCCAAAAATATAGTTTAACAAACAATTTTGTTTATGGTTTTCGCGTGACAGAAAGATGGATGCTTGGAGAAGCACTACATAATAATACTTACAGGGTAACAAGATCAGCATGGTTATCGCCCCAAATATGGCAAACACCAAAAGTACCGGCATCGCTATCATCACTAACATCCATCTTTGACATGCGCAGCCATAAAATGATTCATCCACCTCTTTCTCTAGTGCTGCTCCGCCAGACATCTCCGTGGACCCGTCGGAGGACTGAGCCGCTAAAGTAGACAATTGAATAAGGACTGGTATTTAAAAAAATGTTATATTGTTTATTACTTTAAAAAAATCCTTATTTTAAAAAGTAAAACAAAGTAGTGTTGTAAACTTGTATGACGGGAAATCGATTGGGTCGAGATCAACCTGCTTATCAAACAGTTAAGAGTGTATTTTTTAAACTCTAATGTAGGTATCACAAACGTGCAATTAGCTAACTTGAAGCCACTATAATGGGCACTGTAGCCACATCGGTGGTGGGCTTTACCCCTTTAAACTACTATAAAAAAATAGAGGCTTTAAAAAAGAGGTTCCGCCATAAAAGGGATAACTCCTCCCACCTTCACAACTACAAATTTTCAAATCTGCTATACAAAATGGCGGTCGAAACGGACTTCCCTAGATGAAATAGCAAAATATTATTTGTAAGTTACCAAGTCTGTTATGAAATAATTTATAATATATTAAAGTATTTTTATATGCTACTGAGAAGGAAACTTATTTCTGTTTAAAATCATTCTGTTATTCGTTCACTCGACGACGACTAAGTGACAACTGAACGTGTGAAACCTGGGTTCAACCCTTTTATAGCGGAACCTCGTGTTTAAGTTAGTTACTCGCACATTTGTGCTATCTGTTTTTGAGTTTAACTATGTCACATCCCACTTTTACCATTACTTTTGTTCGTTTTGGGAATCTGAGCCTGTTTGCTTTAGCTATGCCACACTTCGGTAGCCTGCTCTCGAACACATTCTGTAGTTGACCGCAGGCTCAGACGTCATACTGACACCTTCCTCGAAAGAATCTAGGAATAAATGCCTCCCACTTCTTGCTAAACCTAGCGGCTCTCTACCTTGCGTATATAAATCGCTACCGTTCAAACTTTGTTCAAATTTCCACTTTAGGGCAATTATATACACGCTGTCAGTTTATATAAAAATCTGTAAGTTTTGCGAAGGCATATTCTTATTTTTTTGCTGCTTCAGTCTGAATATGTTTTCATGCAGTATTTCTGTGAGCGATTTTAAAATTTTGTTTGCTTATTCTTGAATAATTGTGGACAATAGAGATCTTTTAAAGCACCGGAATATTTCTTCACGACGGAGGTCAATTCTCCGAAAGTAGACTGGGTTGAGAACTGTGATTTTGGCGCCACTTTTTAAATTAAAAAGCGCGCGCGCTCCCAAGACGGACGCACGCAGGGCAAAAAGGCGCGGAAACAAACTTTAACAAGCTCAGTTGTAAAGAAAATGATCCGGTAAAACTGATTGCTCGTACAGCAAGAACTTGGAGCAAAGTCAATGTTAAAGTAAGATATATTGTCAATATTTTTGGTGCTTGAAGATATAACTGATGAAAAAACTTCGCAGTTCTGACAGACCAACACGAAGACAAAAAGCAGGGCCAACGTAAAGATCAAACTGACCCTTAAATTTTTTCTTTGCCTAGAGTAAAAGTTAACGAATGTTTGAACAAACGGGTCAAAGTCATCACGCTAGTACTACTACCACATGACGTGTTTAGGTACGCAACATCTGTTGATAGTTTCGTTCAGGTAGGCCTCCGTGACACAAACTGAACATTCGTTCCTTTAAAAACTCTCTAATAGTACATATTATAAACGGGAAGATGTGCTTCTGTGTTTTATTGTGCACCTTGCAAATGTAAATTACAAGATTTAACAAAAAAAAAACACAAAAAATACAACGGAGTTGGTAAAGCGAGAATGGAACCAGTCACATTTTAACACCAGTTTTACTTATTATACTGAGCGTATAAATTGAAACACCATTCTTTCTTTAGCAAAAATGTTTTTTTTTTGTATTCGTTATGCACAATTGAAACATTTTACATTGAATTACAATTTACAGGATTTCTTGGTGATAGAAAATGAACGCAAAGCGCCCATCCTGTATTGTTAGTTAAAACTGAACTAAGGATTTGAGTCGACAACCCCGTCCACCATCTTTTCGTATCAATATATTTTTCCGATGTTTGTAAATGTAATCTCTTCAAATAAATATATTGTATACAAGAACGCTTATAGAGTATTGTTGACAAACACTATCGGTGATACAGCAACTGACCACACAAAATAATTACAATTGTCATTTTAAGCGACGACGCTTTAAACTTATATTTTAAGTGTGTTAATTTTAAATTACAAAATATTCAAATTTTTTAGATTTTTATGGATTTTGAATTTTTAAAATCGACCCTATTAATTGTGTAAATAGTAATTTTTGATTTTTTAAAGTGGAATCGAGTAAAAAAAAATCCGACTCGGACGGAAATTCAGACGCGGGCGGGAAGATAAACTAATTTTATTTATGGGGCCTTAATGATATAAACTATGAATATGTCACACATCAACTGAATACATAATCTAAATCTTCAGATACACTCTTGTTTATAAGAACATCGAGGCTCAAACTGGTCAAAGAACAATCTGAGTATAGATATTTCACTTGTAGCTACACGATATACACTCATTTTTGTGACTATTGCGCGTGAACGAAGTAGTCATTTGCTATCCAGTGAGTTTCCCGAAAGTCAGTAAGTAACAACAGAATATACTACGCAGCCAACCTATAGACAAAATTCCGGCTCTACGAACAGTACGACGATTTCCCGATAGTACGCGATGATAAACGAAATACTCGGATGCCTCGTGGTCTGACATAGTCTCCCTCGCAGCCGCTACCTGTGTCGCACGCAACGCTTTCCTCCCCTGTGACAGTGCTTGTCACACGCTGATGTGCACACTCGAGCTCAGTGTCAACTACATACAAACACACTGAGTGTCATTCACAATTGTATGGCTGCAATTGTAATTTACACTTAAAGTAAGACCCGTGCTGCACGTGCAAATGCCAATGAGATCGAAATTGGTTAAGAACGTTCACCACTTGACACAAAATGATAGGAAACTCGAGTATATGATTGTTTTACCTTCCAGTTTATCTTTTTACAATTAGAAGTTATAAAATATATCAATCTTCTTCGCATTGTAAAGATTCGTTTTGTTTTGCTATGTAAAGATTTGACATTTGTTCATTGTTGTTAAATTTGGCAATTATTTTTTGGCATTAGCAACATTTTGATCCCTAAAAAACTGCAGACATTAAGAAATTTTTGGTACTGAAATAAAAACTTAGTTTCTTAGAAAAAAAATGAGTGTAAAACACCAAGAAGACGTTTCAAATTTATTTTATGCGAGGCGCATCGTTTTGCAATTCCTTGATTTTTTCTATTATGTTTTTTTCTTCAATATGAGCTGCTAAAAATAACAGAATTAAAACCAATTTGAGGCTGAAATCATGAGAAAATAAGTACATTGAGCCTCAAGAAAATTGACTAGTTGTCTATAGCCTTTGAACAATAGCCATACCATTAAACCAAACAGACAACCTAAGGTTAAAAAAATAACTATCGTTACAGAGATCTTAATGAGTTAAAAACATTTTCTTTCACTTTTTATCTAAGAAAGGAAAATTATAAAACTTTTTAATAAGAGAACTAAAAAAATTGTATTGCTTTTAAAAGGCATTGTCCGTAACTATGAAGATGTCGTTGCAGAATAAAAATTCATTTTAAAAACTTACCATATTTTTTTCCTTCAAGTTTTAATAATGCTTCTCTTTCTAAAACAGTTTCACGCTGAAATACCGCCGAAAAGGGAGAGCCGTAACTTAACAGACTCGCATTAGCTTGCAAAGACTCGTCGACAACATCGGATATTCCTCGGAACGACGATCCCTCGCCTTCAATTCCGAGCAATGACTTGTAAGCAGGCGCATCAAGACTGATTGTTGTTTTAGGTGTAGGCGGCCTTATAAACTCATATTCTTGATGTAATTTTTCCACTGCATCCTCGAAAAGTCTTTGTTGACCTAAGGGTAAATCCAGTTCCGATATGTCTTTAGCTTTTAAAGCTAAGACGGCAGGTAGACAGTCGACTTGGTGTTTCGTCACCAACACATCGATTGTGCTTTCATTGAGAAAAGAGTCTTTCGCCCAAGCTTTAAAGACTTCTAAACTACGAAAAGTACTTCTCCTTTTTAACTTCTCGTGGGTTCTCGTTGCCAATGATATTTTTTCGGGTTTTTCTTGAAACCTACCCAATATATTCATATTTTCTCAAACAATCCAGTCTTTCTAAATTCACTTTTCTAATCCGAGCAGCTTTTACATGTGTCAGATATTTTAAAAACAACAATAGACTCCTCTTTTTACAAACAGATGTTTAATGTTATTACTGAAATGCTACGTCATTGAATACATTTGTCTCCATCATTTTTTCCGGTTAAGTGGTAAATATGATAAATAAGAAATCAATTTGCAATGATAAAATCATTTTAAAATCTTCTCTAATATGGATATACTCTCCGCAATTGCGGAAACGAGAAATATAAATGTTATCTACCATGAATGAATTTCTATAACGGAACTAAGGCTAAGGATGACTCTTGAATAAAACAAGTCTTTCCTAAACTAAAAGCTTTTCATAAGCTGTATTCTATCACTGACGAGAAACTGAATGTGATTTCAAAAAAAAATGTGCGGACTATAAAAACGCCAGGCATTCGTGTTTGTAAATTTCTTTTAGAAAGAAAAATACAAAGCTATTTAAAAAATGAAAAATGCAAGATTAAAAAATGTGGATCAATCAAGGCGCGAAGAAATGCAAGGTATACTAAATACTTTTAAATGTTTGTCAGTGCAAACCGGAAAACATTCTATTTTGTTCAAATGTTTCCCACATTTGAATATATTTTTTGGACCAAAAAAACGACTTAAACAACCAGTTAAAACGTTCTCGTCGCTTTTTAATCGTTTAACTCACCATACATGAGGGTCGGTTAACTTCTGACTTGTCTATATAATATTTGAATCTGTAAAGTTTCATGTGTAACAGCGTTCAAGCAAAAAAGATTGATGCGCCTTTGACTTTGAACTAAAATATTTCAATCGCATAAAAATATTCTGTATTTAATGTAACACTATACTCTGACTAAGCAACTTGATATTTTCTATCTCAGAATAACATATCAACAAAAGACAAAAAGCTACAAAAACAGATCACTACTAACAACCATAATTGTTTAATTATTCTTTTTCTAATGGAAAGAAAGAAAAATCCGGTAACTATATGGACATATTTCTATTCTACGATGAGTTTGGATATTTCCTTTCAAAGTTAGGAAATGGTTCATGGGTTAGGGTTGCGTTAATCGAGACACGAGAGCTCAAGGAGGGGAGGGGGGTGTAAACTGTAAAGAGTATAGCACAGAAGACGAGGCGAAATAACATTTGAAAGTAACTGGCTTGACAGTCAGCATTGTAGCTATATTCTCAGAAAGTAGGATATATATATGATATATAACCATGACAGCATTGATCTTTTGAAGCAAAGTAAAATCAAACCGTTATCACTTATGTAAGAAAGCATCCTGATAAAATAAATAAATGCGTTTAATCAACCACAAAAAAACTCCTTTATTCAATTATTCCAAAAAACACTTTTTAGTTTTGTTCGTTATCCGCTTCAAAATCATCTATCGAAACAAAAGTTTTTATAAAATTAATATTTAAATTTATTCAAACAATTCTTTATTCGATTATTGCAACAAACAGTATAATTCTTTGTTCATCATTTTTGTCAGTTGTCAAAATCAAAGTTTCTGTAAATGGTATGTAAAATTGTTACAAGAATTTTATAACAAAACTATTCTTAATCTCTCGATAGCAATAGAGAGCTTCGTTTAGGGTTCATACACTAAATGAGTCATTTTCTGAATCAAAAAATGATTTCTTGAGTTGTAAATGCTTTACGGGGAAAAACTTAGCTTTTCATCTTGGCATGGTGTTTGTTGAGAGTTTAAAACGACGTCTTCTAGCCCTTAGAATGTGAACTGCTAGGCAAACCCACCTAAAAAACTAACGAGACGCTTTCTCTCTAGTCTCTTTAGCGCAATGAAAAATCTTTAAAAAAAACACAAATTTTAGAAAATATAAAATATACTTAACATTTTGTCTCGCCACCAAGTGTTTGTAAGGGTCATATACGCATGCGCGTGCTTTCAGTGAAGCCGAAATGGCGAGGCATCGTGCTGATAAAAAAAACTATTTGGCTTTTTTTTCAGCAGAATTATAATTATGTCTGTTCAGATATCTATATCACGCAAACGCTGTAGATAATTCTTCGAAAGCCCGGCTGAGTTAACAAGCTTCCTATCGCCGGAAGCAGCTTTCCTAGGGTAATCGAAGCGCGAAAAAGCGCTGTTATTAGATCTAGAGACCTTTAAAAGCACCAGCACGTTTGGGACGACGACACCGCGGAAAGGTGGATTCTTGTTTCCGGTCATGCGCAGAATATCAAGTGGCGGTTTTGACAAGAATTTCGCGGTTACAAAAATAAAAATGCATTTACAAGCGGAGGAAAGCTAGGGGGTCCTTTCAACATTCCTAATTAAATGTGTTTTGAAAGGAAGCGTTACTTTTGTGTAAACGCTTCTTTTTATAAAAACCCGGCGGTAAATTGTTTTTTTCACTATTATAAATCGCCAATTTTCGTACCTAGACCCCGTGCGCATTGGTTTAGAAGAAAAAATCGGGTGCGCTTATAAGTGAATTTATATTTATAACCCGTCAATTTTTACTTCAAATTTTTTCCAAAATCGCATAAGATCCGCTTATAGGCGCTGAGCTTATATTTACGGGGGAATAGGATATTGTATATTCTACGCAATTCAGCCTTTAGGCTGCTTATTGTAGTTATAATTTAATAAAGTCCATCCATCCATCCATCCGTTCGTCTCTCTCTTTTTAGTATTGAAAAATCATCTTTAATTTATATGAAAGATTCTTTCGGCACTTTTTGTTAAAAGCAATAGAAAAGGAGCAAAACTTGTCAATATGGGTAACATAGCAAATATCAAAAATAAAAATAACAAAACTTAATTCCTGGACATCTTATGGTCATCATTATGTGATTTAAAACATTTTAAGCCTCAAATCATTCAATACTAAAAGCATTTTCAGCCTTTGTTCAAAAACATGTGAACAATCTTCTAAAAAGAACTTGAACAACTAAAATTAATTTATAAAACTTTAATCATTACACCTTGAGGACAAATAGGCCGAATGGGTTATTTAAAATTGTAATCCATTAAGCTTAGAGGTCTAATTATTTTAGTATCAACCTACTAATTGTTCAAATTAGGATGTCCAAATCAAATTGATGAAACCCTCTTACGTTATAATTAGTAAAACAGGGCTCATTACTATTTTCATCTACCATATTTTTTTATGAGTGGGCTCATACAAATCACAAATTATCCTCTTTACTTACCATTGATATTATTATTATTATTATTACTATTATTATTATTATTATTATTATTATTATTACCATTATTATTATTTTCATAATTATTAATATTATCATTAGCTTTTTACATAGATTATTAAAAGGGCAAATGGAGCGGTGAGATAGTACCGGTATATGTGTTAAGAAGGGATCCAGTGCTTGATGTTTGAGGAGCACCATCGCTCTTGTGCATCACTGCGCACATAAAATCGATCCGCGAAGAGCAAAACACAGGGCATCTACACACAAAAATTGTCTGCCTTAGAGTTAAAGGCTGTGCATTTAAATCCTCCGTGATTTTCTACTTTAAAAAGTTTTAAAATTTTGATCCATACATCTAAAGTTGATGAACTTCTGTTTTTGATCTCAAAGTTTGACTGAAGCTCACATTTTGAGCTTTGGTAAATCAACTTATACAGCTTTGCCTTTGGTAAATCAACTTATACAGCTTTTTTACAGGTAAAACAAACTGATCAACAACCATTATGATTATGGCGATGCAAATTAATATTTTACCTAAAAATACCTTTTTCAAGCTAGCCTCACCAAGTATCTCTGTCACAGGTAATAAGTGATACTCTCGAACGTACTGCAAAATTTTACATCTTGAATTCGTTTCCTTCAAAACAAACCTAAAGGCTAATACGTCATGTATCTTAGGACAAGGTGTCATCTCTGTTTACTATAAACTTTTGCAATGCAAATGAGATGACAAATCTTTTACAATACTTAAATCTTTGTCAAGACAATGTTATGAAACACTGTAATAAATTCTCTTATCATATGGATTCAAAATTTCTCGTAATCTGATTAGTTGTTGACGCATAATGACCGATCAATATTTTCTTGTAATGACCAGTCACTATTTTGCGCTATGCGCGCGCAACCGGAAATTAAAAATTACTTCCCATTATGACAACTATCGCTCGGTCAATACGACAAGACCTCGGTCTGAGATTTCCCTAGATCCCTGTAATGACCTCAATCTCGGTTAATAAGTAGTATGTAATACTCAACAATGCGATCGTATCAATATCAATACAGGCATTGATGAGACCTAAGAAAAACATAAAAATAATCACAGCTGAGAAACTAAAATTCGATTAAAATGTCTTCATCATGGCGATTATAAGACTAACCATTGAACACAGGAATTTTTAAAATACAATCTGTTAACGCAATCAAAAGCGGTTACATGTGTACATAACGAGCAAAATAATCAAAATGTAGAAAATTTGGAGGAGGACAGTGGAAAGGGAAATGAGAGAGGGTGGCTGGGGTTATTGGGACGAGGTGCGGGCTGCAGTAGCAGGGTGAAAAAAAATGTTCAATTGAGCAAAAGTTCTCAATCTATAAGCCCACTGGCCTTACTTATCTCTCTATCTTTCTTCTCCAAAGACACGGTCTATAACATCACTGCAATATCCGATATGCCATAATATCCCTCCAAACTAAATTCATCTTTATCCTTGTCGCTGTCCGAAGCCTTAGTATGGGCTATCGTAAACTGAAAGATGTAACTTTATATAATAACCCAAGATATTCACGGATTTTGATTGGTTTTTGCCTATGATCTATTAGAGGACAGATGCACGATT
>JAOBRB020243563.1:0-13734 GCA_027575285.2 Zoanthus pulchellus | reverse complement strand
GGCAATGCCTTTTAATTAATGCTTCCCTGATATTCAGTGGATGCTGGTCTCTCATTAGGTTATGGTGAGTGTATACAAATACTAGCTAATACCACTAATAAATCAAAAATAATTTTATTAACATTTATATAATACTGTAGCTGTATATGAAATAATAACTTAATTATTTTATGGTTACTAGTAAAAATACCAGAAACTATACCACTGATATTTTCCATGTTTCACTGGATTTAAATATGAAAAAGTTATTTACCAAATGTCCCAGATGTGCGTACCCATCAGTATTTTCCTGCACTTGTAGTCGCTTGCATTGCAAAGCATGGCAATTTAAGAGAAGACAAATTATTGTGGAGTCAAGTGACAGCATCCAAAGTCCATAGGAAAAAACTGTCAAACTCTTTCCGAAAGATATTGAAGTTATATTTTCTTAAGAAATTGAGCCTGGTTGTTAAGCTTAAATTTTGCTTAAAATTGACACTTAGTGCAAGAACTCAATAAACACATTTTCTCCTTTAGTCTGTCGTAGTTTATAACCATATGATAAAAAGAACATTACACAGTGGCTTGAAGATATTAAATTTATTTTCTCATGATGAAAATATATTTCATATCTTTGCACCATTGTATAGTATCCTCTATATATTTATATGTTGTGATACAGTTCTGAAAAAACATTTCAAAATATCAACTCTGAATAACATTTTTGTTTTTATATTATTTTTAATATAAACTTATCTCCATTTTGTTTGGGGGTAGGGGATAGGAGGTAGGGGGCAGCAGGTTGGGGGTAGGGGGTAGGGGGTAGGAGTCCATGCCCCCTATTTATGTGGCCGCATGTACTGAATTAAAAGATTGCAGGCTCATGTGTAAAGCTTTCAATATTAATTTTGTTACAACCCTTCTTGATTGGTACCATTATAAATTTTTATCTATGGTAGTATTTAGTTGAATGACTTGTAGTAATAGATAATAATTTTATTAGTAATCATGTGAATTGCATTTTTTTTCTTCCAACTTGCACAGCACTTGCAGACAAATGTTTGATCTGACTGTATAATTATGGTTTGGTGTCACTTGCCGTGATTTGTAACTTTACAATATTTTTTTACTGGTAGCAAAAGATAGCCAAGTCATGTTACTTTGAAAACATCAGTTTTATTATTTACCATTTACTATTTGGTTCTATAATATCTTGCTTTTTGATTCATAAGGATTTATCTTTTTGGTAATATTGCAGTTGCATTGTAGTTTGTACATAATTACAATTAACATACACTGATTTATGTAATTTGCATAATTATATGTCAGTCCACTTAACACTACAGAATCTGGAGATAAGCACCACCCACATGGGCCACAAGGCTCGTTTTAGGATAATATGTTTGAAATTATTGTTTGTGACATTTTAAATTTACTTTTTTACCTACAAATCTAAATCATTTAAATTTTGATTTTAGGATTAATGAAGTGACAGCAAGCAAAGTTGTGTTCATTCGAGATGATGTTCATATGTCAGAGTACATGCCCTTATCAATCTTACCAGAGTCATTATTTAATTGTAAAGTCCAGTCTGAATAGATTTATGAGCAACTAGTAAACATTTAAAGAGTGTTTTCACCCAATCCCATGAGGCACAAAAGACAATAGACATAGCAGCCATGTTAGTGAACAAAACAAAAAAAATAATCAAAATTCTTTTGTTAAGAGTACACCAACATGGCTGTCATGACGGCAAGTGAAAACACTCTATACATAAGGTTATTTAACATAAACATTTTTAATGTTTTAGCTGCTATTTCCCCACATTTTATTTATTGGCATACAAAAAAATTGTAATTATATTATATAACATAACATAATAATTTGTTTGACTGTATACAAAACTAAAAGACAATCAGGCTCAGGACTTGGAAATGTTTCATATCACTTGTGTTCTATGATCATGATAGTCTACCTGTAGGAACAATTATATTACACAACCTGATTTTTACGTCTGAAGTATTCATTGATAGTGTTGAAACAAATTTTTTTATTTCTTCTAAATTTGATTGAAAGAAATGTTTAGATTAAGGCCACTCTCTACCCTAAATTTTGGTGGAGAGTGAGTAAGTTGAGAGAAATATTTGAGTGTGAAGAATTTGGTGTATGACTGCCAAACCGTCCCTCCAGACCATGCGAGGGTCCAACTTGGTTAGACGACGGTTTGACGAATTTCTATCAAATATTAACTCCAAAATTAATTTTTAAACTTCACTTAAATCCACCCAAATTCAAATTTCCCTTAAAAAACTACATTAATTTTAAAAAACCTATCTCCTCCCACAAATCTCATCCGAAAAATCTGAAAATATTTACGAGGCTTCCTTTTTAATGGGTCAGTAAAGTGTTTATCGTTTTTTTCGATTTTCAAAATATTGACAGAGATATCATCAAAAATGTCACTAAAAGTAGCGAAAAAGGGCCCATAGGGTAGAGAGTGGCCTTAAACAAACCAAAGAAATGCTGCATAATAGTTACAACTTACCCAATCTGGTAAAAGGAACAGCTGGGCACTGTTGTTTAAGCTGATTAGCACTAAGTTGAGGTTAAGTGTTTCACCAGTGGTTCTCTTTCCAATCGTAAAGAGGCAGATTTAATCTATAAGTTTGGTACCACTACTTTTTCCAAAGAAAATTTATCTGGACTAGTTTTAGCTGCATTGGTGTTTCTAAAGAAACAATTTAGTAATAAATACTGTATGTAAATTGTATACTGACGTTTTGGAAATTAGTCCTTCATCAGAGGACTGACGTCCAAAACACATTAAAAGTATTCTTTCTTTTATACAGTGTATAATTTACATATTTATTTATACTAAGAACTGTTATCTTTTTCTTAGAGAAGCTACTGCTGCTGCAATTTTTTCTTAACTTAGCTTACACAAAATAGGGCTAAATGTAATCCACTGTTGAACAACTGGGCCCAGAGTTTTATATTTCAAGTGGTCAAGATATTTGCAATGAAGTGTAATGGTGTTCAATTCTGGATTTCTATGTGATTTTGTTTTGATTTATATGCAAACTATTTGTTGAATTTTAAGAATTTATTAATATTATTAATGCTAAGACAGTATATAAAGAATGTATCCTTGTAATAATTGAGGAGTCGATATTACTAGTAGAATTAGATATTTAATGTGCTAAAGGAATATTGAGCAATTTTTATTACTATATTATTTTAATATTTTATTGGTTCAGTGATATTTTTATTATATGATTTGTAAACATCTGTCAAAACTATAGATACTAAAGGTACTAGCAAAAGGAAAGTAAATCTGATTGCCATAAATAAAGGATCTAGTGCAAATGTTATTTTAAATTAAAGTGACTTTTGATTTTAAAAATTACTGTAAAGTGTCTGGTTAAGTTTCTTTTAACTAAAAAACATTTGAGGAATTTACGTTGGTGATTAAAGGCACACACACATGCAACATTGTGCACAACAAATGTTTCAGAGGTGGAGATACGGTGCAACAAAATCATGCAACATGTCTTGTGATTGTGCTATATGCTTACCGATGTAACATTCACAATTTAAAATTTGTATTATTTGTATAAACATTATTTACATTTTGAAATTGATTTTACATACAGTTGTAGAATTTAAATTTGTTTTATTTAATAAATGTTTACTATTTTACCCAGGTGTACATTTACAGTGCTGATTATATTACTGTGAACACCTAAAATATGTCTGGAATGTGTGTTGTAACCACAACTGGCACATCGGATTTGTATTTTATTTCAAAATCGCTCAAACCTGTATTCTTGCTATTATGGCACATTCTGTAAACAAATGGTAAGGAAAAGTAATTGTTTACTTGTAAAAAGACTTTATCTTAAAACAAAACGAAAATAATTTGTGCCGTGGTCGACAGAAAACGGTTTGTTGTCTGTGGTTTCTGTGGTGTGAAGATATCACATGTGGTTTCTGCAGTGTGAAAATCTCGCATGTGGTTTTTGCAGTGTGAAGATCTCGCATGTGGTTTCTGCAGTGTGAAGATCTCGCATGTGGTTTCTGCCATGTGAAGATCTCACATGTAGTTTCTGTGGTGTGAAGATCTCGCATGTGATTTGTTACATCACAAAAAACATTCCAGGCATATTTTAAGTGTTTGTGTTAATATAATCAGCCCTGTAATTGACCTGTTTTTGGTGTTTTTTTCCAATGTTTATAAACTGAGCAGTGTTACTGCTCCATATTTGTATTTTAAAAAAATAGAAATTGAATGCTATTAAACCAAACAATTTTTAAAATGTCAACTATGTACCTGTTGTTTATGAATGCAAATAAATCTAGTCTGCAGTAAACATTATTATCAGTAATTATTTATTTAAAAATTGTTGTTTTAGTTTTGGGGAAAATGTTCTGTAAACATAGATTTGAAAAACTATACATACATGGATTGAGTGGGTGTGAGAAAAGTAGATGTTTCTTTGTTTTGCTATTAAACTTTTGTTATAAACCTTATCAAATATTTACTTTCAACTATTATTGTGAATGATGGTCAAAGTGTTTTTTTAAATTAACATCAAATTGAATGCAGTTTGTTTCCATATGAAAATGGTAGGTTCATGAAATCTGGTACTTAGTTCTGTAAACATGTTTAAATGAGGGGCAAACTGTCTTTATGTGCTTTATTTCAACCAGAAAGAATGCTTGAAGTAATATTTCTCAAACTCATAATTTAAGACATTAAATTCTTAAGAAATTGAATCACATAATTTATATTTTGATGCTTTTATTTCTTTGTTTACTTTAGTTTTAATGTCAATTGAGAAGATATCTCAAAAACACTTGAAACAGTGTTTCACCACATTTCCAAACACCTTAAATTTCATTAAAAAGACTCCACTATGCATCATATTTTCAACTTTTCAGTGTTTGGAATAACAATACTACTTAATTTAAAAACCATTTTTGAAGGAAGTGGTTACCAACACTGAGGCAAATGTTAAATCAATCAGCAGCTCAGATCTTGGCGTGAAAGTCAAATAAAACTGGATTACCCGGAGAAAAATCCTGTGTGTCAGGTTGAGATGGACAAATCTCAGCCCACATGTGGAGCCCAGGAAACAATCCTGGATCTTAAGGCCCATTTAAACAGATCAAACATGTTGGTCAAACATTGTTAGGGTGGTGTTGGACGGTGTTTGATGCTGATTGTTCAAAGAATCCAACACTGTCCAACAATGTTGGATCTCGGTACCAGGTCCATGAATTTTTTTAACAAGATTACGTATTTATGATCGCACGAGCGTAAATGTTGGAGAATATTTAATGAAAAGTTTGAACAAAGTCAAACTTCATCCAACATTGTCCAACACCATTCAACACTATCCAACATGTTTGATTGTGCTGTTCAAATGGGTCAAACATGTTGCGTCCAACAATGTTTGATGTTTGACCAGCATGTTTGATGCATTTAAACAGGCCTTTAGAGGTGGAAGGTATCGCTGATGACCACAATGCCAACCTAACGTTCCTGGAAATGTTATGAAACACTGTCTCTCATGTTTGATATATTACATCAATTTGATGTAATATGATACCAAATGTATCATATTGTATGAGATATATGTAAAAGGGGTTTAGGTATTGATAAACGTTTATGGTTGAAAGTGTTAATTCACCCTTAACCCCATTTAGCTTTCAATAAATTGAGGCTACAAGAAATCATGTACATCTCACAAACACTACACATGTCAAATAATAGCCCAAACCCTTAATTTATTTAAATTGGAATTCATTTTAACTACAAATGTAGATATTAAATAATTATGTTATGCCTAAATATTATTTTGCATAATTTATTATATTCTCAAATGATAACTGTCAATTGATTTCCCAATAAAATTTTACAACTTGCAAAAAAAATGAAAGTTTTTGCATTAAAATTAATGTCATATTTTGACTAACTGTTGAATATAACTTTCCCTGACTTGATATTGAAGACAGCATTTCTCTTTTATTGATGTTAAAAATTGAAATAAAAATAATCCATCTCAATAGTATGTGAAAATTCTAACTTGTCATTCAGAAATTCGTACCCAAACAGAAAATTAAAAAGTGAACTCTAAGTAAACTGATTTCATTTTTTTAAACAATTTCCTTACATCTTAAAGAAAGTAACATTTTTTAAAATATAGTAGCCATACTGGACAAGATTCAAAGGACAAAAAATTCTGTTTTAAAAAAATATCGGAAACACATGGTTCTATATCTAATAAATTATGATTTGTTTTTAAAAAAAAATGAAATGCAGATTTCCTTTTGAAGAGGAGATCATATTAAATCTGTTTAATAGATTTAAATAGCATTGTTGCCCCAATGATAAGCTCAGATTATCATTTAACTTTTGTTTAAATAATATTAAGTTCTACTTGCAATATAACTTAACCCATGAGAATGAAAGTAATAGATTGAACAATGTACACTACCTAGACTGGTTTCATGATGAAATTTCATTATTTTTTAAATTTTCGTTATTTAACTTTCATTAGAAAAAAAACCCAAATATGATAGGAAAATGTATCAATGTGGACAACTGATTAGAAAAAAACTGTATTTGAGTAAAGCAGAATTCGTTACCTGGTGACACTTAAAGATTCAAAGAAAGCCTGGCTGAGATAAGTGCAATCTCTTGCGGCAAGCTCTCATTGCTAAAAGTGCAAGGGATGCATCACAACTTATATCCATAACAGGCTCTATAAGGGGCCAGTTAAATGCATGTTATAGCTCATCCTTGGAGTAAGAGTGTGTGGACTTTTCCTTGTTTCGTCACTATTATGTTTGTTCAATCTATTGTTTTGATGAGCCATCTGAAAATACTTGGATGGTAATCTATTACTTATATTCTCATGTACTTCAATTGCCTATTAACAGGATGTTATTAACGGGATGTTACTTTAAATTTTAAATTTGTTCCAATATGAATTGTTTAATAACAATTTCTATTGCCGGCAGAAGAAATTTTTGCATAACTACAGTACCTATATACAGAAGTCTTGAAAAGATTTTGCATTCAAAAATAAATACAAAATAACAATTGTAAATTTTCAAACCAATCAAAACTGTGACAGCTTTAAGGAAAATAATATAGAATCTTATTGTTGAAAAGAGCTTCAATACACTGATAAACATGAACATTAAAAATAAAGATAAAACCAAAAAGATTAATAATATATACTAAAAAATGGCAAAACATGCTTTGTTGGCAAAAAAATGAATTGCTTTTAAATTTACAATTTGATGGTTAACTATCTTATTTAATGGCAAAAATGAATTTCCTTAATAGAGTCATGTGAGTTGATATGTTATTGTTATTTTTTGCTGAAATCTGTTTTGATACCAAAATTGACAATTTTTTACTTTGATTCATAATTTTTGTGAATGTATTATATTTTTATGACCATGTTTAATATTGAGAACAATATTTAGAATATTTTTCAGACTGCATAATTTATAATCACAACTAGAGACATTACATAATCTTTAGTAGTGCCCTTAAATACTTTTTTTAAATAACAGTAAAGTTTTAAAACATAACAGAGGACTTAAAATTAATTAATTTAATAGGCACTTTTTTATAAGAAAAAAGTTTTTTAAAATAACAATGAGGCTCAGATTGGTCGAAAATTAAGAACAATTCAAGAACAAGTTCGAGCTAAGGCTGAAAAGAAAAAAAAAACAAAAAAGGTTCCTAGTTAAAATTTGTAAATTTTGTAATTTATGTCTCTATATGCACAGTAAAAACTGAGGCACTGTTTCAAATTCGGTAGTCTGATCTACTATTGTCCAAAATAATAGTAACACAAATTCATGTAATACTACAAGTTATGCTCAGCTCTATTTTTTAATGTCTTGTCTTTTTCTTTCAATATTTTTGATTATTTCAAACTGCTCACAGAAATAACAAATTAAGACTGAAACAGTCAAGAAATTAAGAGCAATGAACCCCAGTAAAATGCACTGGCTCTTACTGAAAAAGTGTGACTCTGTAGCTAAAACAAGTGACTTGATCAAGTCGTGGTTAAAATGTTTGATCATTGGTCAGGAGTAAGCAGAGCCAGAAGTTACCAGCTGAAGTGATATTTAAGTAAGAGCACTCACTGACAAACAGATCAAACACAACTTGATTAACTGACTCAGTTCACACACAATGCAACTGTTTACATACAAAAGAGTTTTGTTATAGTTAAGATAGTTTAATTTGCACTGAAAGTAAACAAAATAATACATTCAAAATAAATCCATTTGTCAATGACTAATTTATCCTTACAATATTTTCATTTAGTGTTGGCCAGTTCCTCGAAAGACCAGTTCTATCTCCTGTATATACCCTGCTATAGGACTCTGCCTGTCATAAATATCATACTGAATTTCATCGCGAAGAAGTTCTTCCATTCTTCTAACATCATCTGCTTTTGATATTCCATCTCTCATATAATCGCCACCCCTGCGACCATGGTGAATCTCATCATGATAATCATAGTCACCTAAAATCTCGTCCCTGTGAGCCTTTCGACGATTATCAATCAAAGTCCGCTCAATATCTTCCACATCTTTCTTCAGTGATTTCCTCTCGTATTTGGAGTAAGGGTTATCTGAAAAAGTGACTTTCCACTTCCCTTGCGGATTTTCTCCCCAGAAATGGACACTCATAAACAACCATTTCGTGAGGCCATCACTATGATCATCATAGCGACGGGTGGAAAGAAGCTTGCTCTTTGTACCATAAGGTGACGTTAACGTAATACTAAGATCTCCACGACGACGGTGTTTAAGGGAAACCAACAACTGAACATGTTCAAGTTTTTGGATATCATTCCTTTTGCCTCGACATCCTGATGAGTAAAAATTTAGAGTCAAGCTTTTTCCAGTTGGGATTTGATTTTTTCTTGTGTTTCTTGAGCCCAAAACAACACAGGTGTGCTGCTCAGGAACATTCTTCCATTTTTCAGCAGCATTTACCATGGCATATGCATCAATACGACCAAAACCAAACTTATGATTAAAATATAATCCAGCACCATTCCTTTTCCAGCCTGGGTCACATGAGCTTGTGTTTCTTGCAGTCCTCACAAGGATATGCTGCATGTCTCGCCAACTGAGGCGTGGGTTAGCCTCTAACACAAGAGCAAAAACACCTGCAGCAAGTGGTGCAGCAGAAGATGTTCCTCGGAAAGTTTCAGTACACTTATGATGAAGATCTGTGGTAACAAGTGGATTGTCTGCTTTTGAACCTCGATGAGTATCTCCTGTAAACATGACTGCCATTGTTGATGCACATTTCTCATCATAATATGTTGACAGACCATATGCACTTACTGCACCAATGGAGATAGTATAAATACTTGATGTGTAACCATCGCAGTTACAGTCATCATCCATCAGGCCACCATTTCCCGTTGCCCAAACATAAATCGACCCCAATCCTAAAACAGAAATTAATGAGCATAAATTTAGTTGTTCACTGCTACACTTGACTTGCTCAACACACTGCAACAATCCAACTAAACCCACTAAGGTCCTTTCTGATTTATTTGATATGAAGCTTTTCAAATACAGTGGGGGAAAAGTACACAACCAGACTAATAGGGCTCAAGAGGATCAAACATTTAAAATATTGAAAAAATTGTTTTATCATAAGGAATGAAATGAAGTTCAAATTAATTGCAATATTTAATCTCAATGAATTTGAAAAACACTCATACCTAATTACGCAAGTACTTGGTCCAATATATAGATATGTGTTTTTATAAAGAAAACATAAATTGTATTTTGAAATTTTCTGAAGATTTTAACAATTTAAAGTAATTTTGGAGGTGGTTTAAATAGAAAAGTTATATGGAATGAGATGGTATGGGCATGTGTTGAAGAGGGATGATGGGCATGCATTTAAAGAAGGAGGATGCCATGAATCTAGCGAGATGGAGACTGGGAGAGATTGCTGCCAGAGTGGGGTAAATCTAGCTACACCCATGTACAGGGGTAAAAACGAGATCAAGATTGGATTGATGGGTGATGATAGACATATCAGGAAAACAAAATAATATACCCCAAAATACTTTAACTTTATTATTAATATTTTTAGTTATGAAGATCTCACATTGCAAAAGAATATGACAAAAACACTCGAGTTCTTTGAACAGTAGTAAAAAAGGTCTATTGTAGATTCAGGAATTGCAGATTCAGAAATTCTCATGTCTATGAAAACTCTTCCTTTTCTTTTGAATGACATAACACGTCAAGAAAATCTTGGGCAGTTTATAACCTAAGTGTATGATATTAAAATTAAAGCTCCGGTTTATAATTTTAAAAACGTCACATTTTACAATATGCAAGAATTAAAGCTAATTTGAGCAACTCTGTTATTCTACCACCTTGGCATTAGATTTGACAGTGTATAATGAGACGTTTAAACAAGGCCTTAGTATATTTTTATAAGCATAAATAATGGAACCGCTCTTACATTTCTCTCTCTACGAGGAAACAACGTATGGCAAATACAAAAAAATCTAGAATGGATATTATTTTCAAAGTTACAAAACCAACATGTTAAGTAATGCTCAAATTCAATTTCCCAGTTGTGTTAGGAAAAAATAAAGAAGGCTGTATATCTTGAAGTTAAACATTTACTTAAGAATTATATTTGCAATCACTTTAAAAACAGAGCAATTAAAACGAATACTTCATCTATAAGTGCTATTTTGGGGGTTTTCGAGGTGCAACGCCAAACGTCATTAAGTGATTTCCTTTTAGTTTTATACTTAAAGCATTAAATAACTTTAAACACAAAAAGGTAGAAAAAAACAACTTTGATACTCAGTAAAACCATAGAAGTCGATGATCAGAAATGTGATTTGAACATCCGGCTAAAACAGCAAAATCTCTTTTTTTGAAAAAAGAACGAATTTTGACTATTTATTTCATTTTTTTAAAAAAAATGTTTTTTTTTAAAAAAAACTCAATTTTGTTATTTTTTTAACTAAAGAAAAATCAGATGAAAACAGATATAAATCAATGACAGTGGAGATCAATTCGTGAAAATTTAAATTATTTATGTTTAAAAAAATCTCGTAGTCTCTATACACCTTCGTTTTGACTTTGTACTTTTAAAAAAAAATCCGTTGACACAGATGGCAAAATCAATCCATTTTTTAAGTACCACATAAAATATAACAATAATCTGATATAATTTTCTGTGTTTGGCATACAAAAATTTTCATTAAGCTCACCTTTGCGACCATATTTCGCACCATCTGCCAAAGCCTTCATTCCCTGCTTCCCTGGTCTACCAAACGTCTTCCCGTCATCTTTTGGACCCCAACAGTTGCTGTAAATGTCGATATAATCCCGTTTAAAACTTAGTGCTTTAGCTTCAAGAGTGTCAGTTGCCGTCCCATCCAACATTCGAACTCCACCAATTTTAACATTTGGGGCGATTCCCGCTCCACAGATATCGTTGTTCGCTTGAGCGGCGATTTCGCCAGCGCATTTTGTGCCGTGAGCGTTGTAATCATCAGTATCTCTAGGAAATGGATCCCATTCAGGCCGCAAGGACTGATCGGAAAATTTCAATCGTTGGTTAAGATTTGTGCTCGCTTTACGATCAAAGTTTCTCTTTAGGTCTGGGTGAGCATGATCCAATCCATCGTCAAGAACAGCAATCACAACCCCCTTACCAGTTATACCTTTCTTGTACACGGGTAGAACGTTGATATCAAATAACGGCAAACCTTGTTGTCCAGTATTATGTATGTACCACTGATTCTTGAATTCTGGGTCTCTAAAAAAACGTTTGTCCTTTAGTCTGTTTTCCCTTTGCAGCCTGATTAGTTCCTTACCTTCTTGACAATTAATATTTGCTTCATCTTCTTCATAACCACGTTTAAATCGTTTAAGAATATATTGTCGATCTGCTGCTTTCACACGCGGATGCCCTTTCAGGTTTGCCATTAATGAACGTCGTTGTCGATTCCCAGATTCTTCTTCATGTTCAAATTCAAATAATCTTTCTAGACTACCAATTCTTCCATTATTCTTTAAGTTATATTCTCTTGCAATTTCTGCTGCCAAAGATTCGTCATCCTCGTCCAACTCTACAGCAATTTTGTTTGTAAATGTCGGGTTTTTCTCTTCAAGGTACTCGGGTAAAATTTCATAATCTTCCAGGCGAACTGTCAAAATTGTTGTAACCAACAAACCGTACAACACCAGCCGCAGAAACATTGGACAAATTATCCGCCGTTTCTCGGCAAAGACTGAAAGTTAAAATAAATACCTTAAACTCAACTCCTCTTCCTTCACAATATTTAGCGTTGTTGTTACTCACATTCGGCCAAAAATTATAATATATATTTACGTCAAATGGTCACCGTGGGTGGCTTAAAAATATTTGCATAACAAACATGGCAGGGTAGGGTGCGACGAAATGATTCATATTTCTTTATATATTTCTGCAAAATAACCGGAAAACTTCTTTAAAAATATTCTGTGGCATTCCTATCACATTTTTTTCATAAGAGAAGTACTTTTCAAAACTAGCTTTGTAAAGTTTATGCAATTGTAAAAATAAAATTATTCATCTCCTCTCCCATGGCCTGGAGATTTTTGACGCTACGATGTCGTTTTTCATTGGTTTAACACATTTAACAACGGAACAGCATTTGGCATGAGGAAAGAAACAAGACAATAATTTTTTTCTAGAGAATGAATGTTTATGGTTTTCAGCAAACTCTTGCTGCCAGAAATCTTAAATGAATCTTTTATGATGTCATTTTCTTGTGCGAATCTTTATAGTAAAAATATACAAAACAATGAATTTTGCCTGGCGCCCGTAAAGTATCTCTGAATATTTACTAATTTAGAATAAGAGAAATTAATTGTTGAAAATATAATCTTAAAATAATATGTTTCGAGCATTAAGAAACAGTTGGGATGACTGGAAGGTGTTTCTCTAAAGACTCGACAAATTTTATACGTAAAGATTATGAAACAGATGTTCCGATTTCTTTTACAAAAGATGCTTATAAGTATAATAAAAATATATTTCTTTGAAAAGCGTGGATTACTTTTTTAAAAAACCTACGTCACAGGATTCTTTTAAACCCACGCAATAACACGTAGAATTGGTTTTGAAGAGGAAAGTTCCGGCACCAAAGATTTTTTTTTGGGACGCTCAGTGCTGGGTTATGGAAATGGCACTGAACTGATATGAAAGACAATCTTTTTTTCAATTCCAATATTCTAGAGCCTAGATGTCAGAATTTCTCAATCAGATAATCCTTATGGACTTCTTCGACTGTTTTAAAATAAAGGATAACACTGATTGTTTCTTCACGACAAGCAAAATAAATGTTCACTTATTTTATAGAATTTTATCAGCCCCACGCTTTTTATACGGAACTTGTAAATTTTCAGCCTATCCTCAATTGTTCTCTTAATCTTTTTGGTTGCTCCAGGCTCAAATTGTTCTTATTTGTCCTTATTTCTGTGAGCTGTTTAATGATTCAATAATCAAAATCGGAATCGCTTTATTTTCTCCTTAAAAATCTTGTTATATTTTTGGTGCGTAAATTTAAAATTATTTCTATTTACATAGTCATAGCTTTATTTTTTTATTTAACAAATAAAGAAGCCTAAGCCGTGTTTTAGACTGTGATAAAACACGACGGCTATTTGAGAACACGA
>JAOBRB020243453.1:0-11691 GCA_027575285.2 Zoanthus pulchellus | reverse complement strand
GTTCTAGTGGTCTACATAGCAGCATTATAGTTCTAGTGGTCTACATAGCAGAAAATTAACACTAAATAAACAACACGAATTTTTAATTTCAGACATGCTTGCGGGCAAGGGTGGGGATCTGTGTCTGTGACCCGAAATTTTTGTAAAATGCCCATGTGTCGGGCGTCGAAAAATCGTCAAATTAATTTCAAGGCCTCCAACTCGGGAATACAAAATACATCAAATCTCTTGACAACGATCAAACTGTCCTTCCCCCGGGAAGCCCAGTATTGTTTAATGCCCAGCCCAGGAGACTAAAAATCGTGTCAAATGCCCGCCCTACGCCCGCATCCCCCCACCCCTTCCCTCCCGGGCTTTACATTGATACGTGCATAATTTCAAACATATTTCGGCATTACTACCGCCATCGTCAGTGCAACTAATTGCATATTGGTAAGTAAGAAGAATATCATTGACAATAAATTATTATTCCGAAAAAAGGAAAAGAAAACTAAGCTTAACCCTTTCAGTCCCAGTTCAATTATTAAGTTCTCCCAACTTAAGTCCATACTTTTCATTGAACAAGTTTGAGAGAATTTCACTTGTTATCTTCAATAGTTCACTTTGTTTGATCAATTCTCATTTTCTCTTTACCAAATGTCTTATTTTGTATTAGTTATGTAAGGAGAAGTTGAGTGTTGATTTAACTTACTGGGAGTGAAAGGGTTAAGCTG
This sequence comes from Zoanthus pulchellus, assembly GCA_027575285.2. NCBI lineage: Eukaryota > Metazoa > Cnidaria > Anthozoa > Zoantharia > Zoanthidae > Zoanthus > Zoanthus pulchellus. The sequence continues at coordinate 10,978 of JAOBRB020243453.1, read as the reverse complement.
TTCTTATAATTTCATCGTTAGTTTTCTTTTGTTTTCCTGAATAATGAATTTTTTTCAATGATATTCTTCTCACTTACCAATATGCAATTAGTTGCACTGGCGATGGCAGTAGTAATGCCGAAACATGTTTGAAATTATGCACGTATCAATGTAAAGCCCGGGAGGGAAGGGGTGGGGGGATGCGGGCGTAGGGCGGACATTTGACACGATTTTTAGTCTCCTGGGCTGGGCATTAAACAATACTGGGCTTCCCGGGGGAGGACAGTTGATCGTTGTCGAGAGATTTGATGTATTTTGTATTCCCGAGTTGGAGACCTTGAAATTAATTTGACGATTTTTCGACGCCCGACACATGGGCATTTTACAAAAATTTCGGGTCACAGTCAAAAATCCCCACACATGCCCGCAACCCCCTCCCCCCCCCCCCTCCTCCCGGGCTTTATATTGATAGGTGCATTAAGAAAGGCTTGTTGTTTATGGAGTGTTTAGCATTAAAGTTATTTCTGTTCAGCTATCTTTTTATCAATAATTCCTCTTTCTACCTACCTTCGTTCACAGGCTCTACAATCATACTCGCAACTTCACTCTAGTAGCATACAACCATACTTTAGCAATGGTCAACCGTACTCAGATCCTAGCCCTTAAGTTCTACAACCACTCCAGAGTCCTGGCTTTGAGCTGTATGAACTCTTCGCGATCTGTAGCTATCAAGTACTACAACCGTTCCCGCTTGATTGCATTAAAATTTTACAACCGCTCGCGCCTCGCTGTGATCAAGTGCTACAACCAAACCGTTCGCAAGATGGTGACCTATTACAACATGTCCCGTAATTACACAGTTCAGCTCTATCTCCGAGGTCGCAATATTACATTATATGCTTACAACGTCACCTGGAACTACACCATACAGGTATTAGTTCATAATTTAACTGATCTCATTGTTGTTTTAATCAGTAACAATATTTGGTAATGTAAAAAAATGCTTCATATACTTTGCATAAATATTTACAACAGCACCAGGAACTGGACCATACAGTTGTTACTTCGTGTTTTAACTGAATTCTTTATTTTTATAATCAGTAACAATATTTGGTAACGCTTAAAAGTCAAAAAAGCTTATGTATGCTTGCAACTTTACCAGGAACTACAATATACAGCTGTATTCCTGTTTTTTGCTATGCGTTCAATTACGCTACAGTGTCATACACATTTTTCAAAAGTTATATTTAATTGCGAGTATATGACGTTGTGTTAGAGAGTGTTCTTTGATAACAAGATATTTCTTTGTTATACAAAACGGCATTTAATCTTGCAAAAAGCAAGGAATTTCATTCCTCATTTTTAGTGTGAACTCTGATCTAGTTAAGGTTTAATTCTGTTTTCACCTTGCACTTTTTCTCTGACACAATTATTTGTTGTTGTAGGGTATCCGTTACCTAAACGAAACTGTCATTCCCAAGGTTTTGGAACATTACAACAAGTCCAAGCTTTTGATCGAAAAAGCTATTAACAAAAGCATCGAGCTGAAGCAAATTGGAATCAAAAAAGTTAAAGTTTGGTACTCGGCAAACAAAGAAAAGACCATTGAAGAACTTTATCGTGAAGCTTATGGGTTTGTCAACTCAAGCGTTTACAACTCTGTCTATCAGCTGGATTTGCGATCCAAGGGCTTAAGCCAAAAACTCAAGGACATCAAACTGAAAATTATGGAGCTAAAAGAGAATGTCACTCAAAAATTTAATTTGAAAATCAAGATGTGGAATTCTACTCTCCTGAAGAATGTTAAGATTTGGAACTCCACCGCCATGGCTGTCGCTGAGGAGCTGGTGTCTGTATGTAACCAAACTGCAAAGATTACATCCATTGCCGGTAGACAGTTGTTGTTTATTCTCCATCCAACCTTCGAGATTTTAAGGAACAGAACTGTTGTGTATCTTGTTCAAATGAAGAATGTCACTCTTCCGCTTGTTTTTAAGGCTCAAAACTTAACCCTCGTACATTTTGAGAAAGCGAAGAATTATTCTGTCGCTTTCTGCAATAACATAACTAACAGCCGAAAGTTCAATGAATTGCTTGTTAAGTATGAAGTAAAGCAGAAAGTTAACAAGAGCATCGAGTACGTGAAAAAGATATTCGAAAGAGCTGTTATATTTGTTAAGGAATTCCGACCAAAGATCGGCGCCAAGGTAAACGAAACCATTCACTTCGTCAACATTACACTTCCAAAGCTTGTGAAGGAGAGAATTGCCATGTACAAGGTAAAACTTCTTCAGCTTCGGCAAAGATGTCAGGCCAAGTTCCAAGAGGTGAAGCAAGCATGCCTTGTGAGATATGAAGATTTGAAACAACATTACCAAGAAATATCTTCAAATCCCAAAGCCTACGCTGCGAAAATGTACAGAAAGGTGAAAAGCAGTATGTTTATTTAGCATTGTGTGTTTTTGATTGTTTATAATGAAATCGGTTGTTCTTAATTTCTTCAGTTTTTAAAATTATTGGGTCATTCATCATCATCATCATCATCATCATCATCATCATCATCATCAATCCAGTTTTGATCCGGTTTTATCCCCGAAAACGAGGGTGGCCAGATTTACCCCACTCTACCAGCAATCTCTCCCACTCTCCATCTCGCTCGATTCATTGCATCCTCCTTTTTCAAACCAACACTCCTACTCTCCTTCTCCACCTGCGATCTCCATGTCTTCAAACTCCAATGTTTTCCTCAGAACATGGCCATCATCCCTCCTTAACACATGCCCGTACTATCTCACTCCATTGGCCTTTGCCATCTGAACCACAAGGTTCATTATAGGGTAATTCCTTAAAATTCATGAAAGTTAAGTCTGCCCTTGTTCCATCTTTTATCGTTCATTATTTATACAGAACGTATTATTTTGTGAAAGCAATCACGTGTTGAAGATCGCGCTAGTTTTTACTTAGCTGTACACTGATCACTGGCTGTGTCGTAAGTTCGTTCGGGATACATTTGAATTTGATCGGGCTCGTGACCAAAAATCAACCAATCGCAATGTCCGTTTTATATAATAAAGGTGAAGTCTTGGATATGACAATGGTAAAAATTTTTGTTTATTGTATTCACAGTTGTACAGTTCGACCATCTCCAAAATCTCCTTGGTCGTTAAGAATACGCCTGTTGAACAGATAATCGAACATGAAATCTGGAACGAGTTTTTCGAAGAATTCAAACGACACGAATTTTCTGTGCTAACCAAGGATTTAGCAACGTACTCTAAAGTTCGGCTGGATGCTGCTTTCAACCGCACCATGAATGCAACACAAAAGGTTTTATTGAAGTTGAAGAAACTTCTTGAGAATACAAACAGAACCATAGTGGAGAAGCTTGTCGACGTGAAACAAAGACTAGGCAATGTGAAGGATATGAAACTACGCGAAATTGTGGAACATGAATATATTTTCAAAACGTTGGCACTTGTCAAGAATGTGACTGCTAGAGCCAAAATTTACACACTGGTTGCAAGAAACATGACGCTCAAATGGATTTTCCTTGGAAAGCAGCATTACAAGAATCTCACAGTTCTTGTAAAAGGACACTATAAGAATTTGACGGTACTTATTAGAGGTCACTACAACAATTTGACAAAGCTTGTTAAGGGACATTACAAAAACTTGACAATGCTCGTTAAGTGTCATTACAAAAATCTCACCATTCAAGCTAAAGGACATTACAAGAATTTGACTATTCTTATGAAGAACTACACCTTGATTGCAAAAGCCTATTACAAGAACGCAACTCTTCTTGCAAGAAATAAAACTCTGCAAGCAAGAAATCTAACTCTTCATTACTGGAACAAAACCGTTGCATGTTTACAGATGAGGTTGAACGAGTCCAAGCACTTGCTGAACAAAACTTTGGAAGAAGGAGTGAAGATCTATAAAATCCGGGTTCGCCCTGTAGTGGATAAGCTTGTCCCGTTGTATTTGAACTACAGAGAGATGGTTTTAAAGGAAGGTAGAGAGCTTCCAAGGCGTATCTTCAATTACACAATGCATAGTCGTCCGTATCTTTTGTTGAGGGATAGTTTTGTTCTCTTACGTGTTGGAACTAAGATGAGCATCCGTCAATCGATCGTTGAAGCTCACCGGACACTGATCAAAGCTTACAACCATTCGGTCAACGTGACTTGGAGAGCGCTGAACCTCACTCGTCATTCGTTGAACGTCACCATTCAGAAGCTCAACTTCACTAAGGTAAATTTTAAAAGCACTGTGTTCCAATGTAGCTTTACTTAAATTGGAAACCAAAGTTGTTTTTTGTGATTTAATTTTTGGAAGAATATACATACACATAAAAGCACGCATATGTAATACTTCAAAAGAGCAGTTTTTTAAAGAGACTTTTCAAATTGTGTTGATTCATCTATCCAGGCAGGCATATGATAACGTTTTTAAACTTTTTGAACACTTGCTTGTTTTCTAACAGTGATAAGCTTTCGATTGCAAGCTGCAATCTCCCTCAGAGATGAAAAAAGTTCAGCCTGGTGTTTAAAAAGTTAATAAATACCTTTCTTTTTTAAGAATCTTTATTACTCATTTGTAAATGAATTAGGCACCGACACATCTTCAAAATGTCATAAAAAAAATAATGGCTACATTTGGCACTTGAGAATATTGATTGGGCTGAGACACATTAAGTCCCTTCAGTGTTTTTAATAAAAATTGCTGCATTGAGTTTTAAACTATATAGTTTTGTGCTGGATTGGATTAGATGCAAATATGAACCGATTTTCTATATATTTCTGCAATAAAAAACAATTGAACATCTCTTAGTTTTATTTATTCCATCGCGTGATTCATTCATTGAAGTCATTAAAACTGCTTTTTTATAACCATGTAGATTGGACACTCGACCTTCCCATGAAAAATGTTTTATTCGGTATGAGAAATTGCGCAAACTATATCATAATACATAGAAATAATGATAATAATAATTATTTAACATAAAAAGTTAGAATCTTGGTTTGTTCTATTGTGTATTGGCTTTTCTCTTTTCTTTCAAAAACGAAACAAAAAGGTCTTGTGAAATCATTATTTTAGTTTAAAGAAAATGAATACGTATATGATATAACCTATTTTATAATTAGCTCTTATTAACCGAGCGGGAGGGCTGTATGGGCGAATCTTGACCGAGGTCGCCCGTACAAAACGAACGCGGTGAGGTCTGTACCAGCGACCGAGATCAAGATTCTCCCATACAGACCGACCGTTCGGTTAATAAGATGTTTATTATATGGCCAAACAAGAAAGCAAAGGAACAAAAACAACAGTTCAGACAAGATCGGTCTAGATACCGGTCTAGATGGGAAAATCTAGACCGCGGTCAAGATCGATTTTAGCCAATCAAATTCTTGAATTTGCTTGTTTCCAGTCCTTTTGAGACATGGCTATATAATAAAAAGAAATAATAAAGCATGTATGCATTTCAGATATGGAACTTAAGGATAAAATTGAAGCTTCTATTCAGATTGAAATCGAATCCATAACCATGGTTCTATAATACTAGAAAACAAAAATATTCTTTTTGATCTGCGACATCAACTTCTATTTTATTTTTTATTCTTATTTAAAACTCTTACTGACTCCGTTAAATGTTTTATCGTTTATATAGTTTAGCTATAAACAAGTTTAAACTATTTCTGTTGTGTTACAAGTGTAGATCTAGCCTATAATATTTTGCACTTACTTAACAAATTCGAAATGAAATGTTTAGGTCCGACATCTGACTGCCTTGTTAAACGATACCCTGAACTCAACGTTAGAAACTGCCAAGCCATATTTGCCGCTTCTGTCTGCCGTGAAAGATGAAGTCTTTGAAACCGCTCTGTTTCTGAATAAATACTACAGCATTGAGGAAAGCTTACGAAGAAAGATCGTTGACAGTGCTGAATTATATGGAAAGCGATTAGCCACCAAAGCTTCTCATCACTCAATTAATCTCGTAAACATCACAGTCAAGTAAGAGCAAATTTTTATTATTTTTATTTTTTTTACCATTCTTTTGTTTTTAAGTAAAGAGTAAAGATAACTGGTGTCAAATTTCATGTGACTTTTGAAACTGTTGATGAAACCCTATAAAGTGACCATTCATTTTGTTTGGTGTTATTCATTCCAACTCTTGGACCAGTAGATGAATCCCTGTAAGTGACCATTGATTTTGTTTGTCTTGCAGAGTAGAAACGATTGGTGTTATTCATTCTAACTTTTGAACCAGTTGATGAAACCCTATAAAGTGACCATTCATTTTGTTTGTCTTGCAGAGTAGAAACGATTGATGTTATTCATTCTAACTTTTAAACCAGTTGATGAAACGCTATAAAGTGAACATTTATTTTGTTTGTCATAAAGAGTAATAATGATTAGTGTTATTCATTCTAACTTCTGGACCAGTTGACGAATTCCTATAAAGTAACCATTCACTTTGTTTGTCTTGAAGATTAAAAATGGTTGATCTTCATTCTAACTTTTGGACCAGTTGATAACTCTTATAAAGTGACAAATAATCTTGTTTGCCTTAAAGAATAGAAATGATTGATATTATTCATTCTAACGTTTGGCAAGGAAAAGCATCGACGTGCCCCTTTTTTAATTACAGACGTTTAATTTCAGTTCAGTATTAAGAACAGAGTATATGCAAATCCTAATGCATTGTTTCTGTTATAATAACGAAGATATTTTTGTGTTTCAGACTCGCAAATCGTACCATTCATCGGCTGAATGCTTCGTGTGTTAAGCTGTATCGCCAGTACAGTCAGAAGTACTATCATATTGTAGAAAAATACAACAAAACGTTCATGGAGCTGAAACGTAATTACACCTTGAAAGCCAATCAACTTTTGAAAGAATATAACCAGACGTACAGAAAGATGGTTCAGCGTTACAGCGTCGAGTACAAACGACTAGTTAAGATTGTGAATGACACCTGGATTAATGCGAAATTAAGATTTAGTAATGTCTCACTCGAATTCAAAAAGCTTCGTCAAGCGCTGCCACACTACGTCCAGATACAAAAAGGTTCGGTCGTACTTGTAATTCCACATCCAATGAAGATTGAAGGAAGCATCAAAACTCTGACTCTTTCAACAGTCCAGAAAGTTAAGAAACTAAAATATCTACCAGGACAAGTGATGAATATCACCCGTCGGGCTGTTAACATAACTAAAGTCATGAGTTTGAAGGTATCTAAATGTAAACTTTATATGGAATGTTATTCTTACCACCTGTGAAGTGTAGTAAGTCAGTAAGTCAGCGAGTGAGTGAGTAAGTAAGTAAGTAAGTAACTAAGTAGATAAGTAAGTAATTGCTTTAAGTGTGTGTCAAGTTTTAGCGGTTTACGAAGTCCTTATCTAAGAAGACCAAAGGTTTTACCATATGCAGATAATAAGCAAAGGCAGCACCTTATAAATTGTTTTATAACCCTGAGTATTGGTCCATCCGGGAATGGAATCCGAGCCTCTTTCACAGTAAAGCCGAACCAGGCGGCGGTTGAGGCCACTCTCTACCCTATGGGCGTTTTTCGCTATTTTTAGTGACATTTTTCATTATATCTCCGTCATTATTTGGAAATTCAAAAAAAACGATAATCACTTTACAAATTGAGGTAAAAAGGAAGCCTTGCAAGTATTTTCAGATTTTTCGGATGAGATTTGTGGGTTGGGATAGATTTTTTAAATGTAGTTTTTTGAGGGAAATTTGAATTTGGGCGACTTTCAGCAAAGTTAATTTTGGAGTTAATATTTGATAGAAAATCGCCAAACCGACCTCTAACCAAGTTGGACCTTCGCATGGTCTGGAGGGACGGTTTGGCGGTCATCCCCCACATTCTTCACACTCAAATACTTCTCTTAACTTATTCACTCTCTCCACCAAAATTTAGGGTAAAGAGTGGTCTTAAAAGAAGACATTTTAGTCCAGCAGAAGCTTTTTGCAACTCAGCAATAAATTTTTATTTTTTTTAAAAAAGCTTGCTAGTATTCAAGTTTGATTAAATTGTAATGCAACAATAGTATACGATATTTGCATCTCAATCTTGTTAAACTTTGAGGTTCTGATGCCTAACTGGAGTGAATTAGAGCGAATAATACTGTAATTTTAGTCTAACTCTTGTATTAGCCACAACTAAACATATTTGTTTTTGCAGTTGGTGAACAAAACAAAGGCAATTTTTGCCATCGCCATCAACAAATCCAAAGAATTTTGTATCCGCGCCATAAACCAATCAAACCTCGTGTACGCTCAAGCTTTCAATAAAACCATCAAGTTGTACCAAGTGTCCATCAACAAGAGTAAAATGGTTTACGTTCAGGTTTACCCCAAGGTGCGCCACGTTATGATGACGGTGTACAATGCAAGCAAAAGGTGTCCGTTCCTTCTACAAGTTGGTAGCACCTCGGTTCACTATTACAACATTACGAGAGATTTCGTGCAGCATTTCAACTTCACAAGAATGATCAACTACACGAAGAACTATTCCAGAACTTATCTTCCAGTAGCTGTTAACATTTCTCGTATGTATGCGCGAGCAGGATACAACATGAGCAGAAGGTTTGCCATTAAGGTTAGTAGTTGAAATATTCAAAGAGCGCAGACATTAGTTATGAAACCTACAGTATACCTGACAGTTATACAGCAAAAAACTCTTGTCATGGTAGTTCTTGACAGCTTTGGTATATGCCTGTTTGTTAGCGAAAGAAAGTCGATAGTTGACTTTGAAGCTACATTCATACTTGCAATCACAGAATCGAGTAATATAACACAAAACATTTTACTTATCTGCGACTACCGTTTGTATATTTCTACTTAGTATTGGAAAGACACTACAACTCTCTGTTTTCTTTACCCAGATGAAAGAGTTGGCATGGAATACGACTTTTGATATTGTAAATTCATCAAATTGGAAGATAGCTTACCAGAAAGCTCTAGAGTTTCCTAAACGCGTCCGCAACGAGACCATGCAGTTTTACATGGAAATGAGGAAACAATATATGATCAAGTTAAAACAGTTGACAATGAAATCTCTTCGGATGATCAACCAGGCGGCAAAGCACAAGACAACGTTAAAATACCTGAAACTTAGTGAGGACTATTACGGCCATTCGCTGAGGCTGTTCCAGGGCCGTGTTCACCACCTGTTTCACACCCACCGACAGCTCAAGCACAGAATCCACCACGCTATTGGTAGGGTGACGAGACTTTTGAACCCACTCAAGTGGTTTCCGCCATTTGAAAGTAAGTAGTTCGTGTTTAGGAAAGGATCCTTTTGTTTTTATAGGGAGAAAACGAGTAGGAAGCTTAAGAAAGTAGACACTCTAGTAGTGATCACAAGGATATCTTCTTCCTCTTATCTTATCTTAGAAGATTTTGGAACCTAGAGGCGTTCCAAGGAGTACGGGACTCGAGGTCCCTTACATGGATCTTACTCCTGGGCCTACGGTTTAACGTCCTTATCCGAGAAGACGAGAAAGTAACCGTTTGCAGATGTTAGAGCAAGGCAGCTCTTTCTCATCAATTATTTTAAGACCCTGAGTGTTGGTCCGGCCGGGAGTCGAACCCGAAACCTCCCGCACAGTAGACTGGCGCCTTACCAACTGGGCTAACCAGGCGGTTAGCTTTTGTTCCAGGTCCCTGTTATCCTCACAAAACAGTTGAGCAAGAAATGGTTCTTGTGAGTCGAGCTGGGGCTGTAAGGAATTGTGGGATACACGCTTTATTTAGGCTTTGTCTTGGTTTAGCACTGGCAGCCCATTAAGATCAATCTCTGCAACTCTTAAAGAAAGAAATGTAATATCCTACAGCGAACTACAAGAAGAGTTCTCATAGTGGTAGAACATCTCTTACTAAATTCGCTTGTGTAAAGAAACAATTCTTGCGTGCTCTACATCTTCCCACCCACACGAAAAAAGCGCAAACCATAGCTGTTATGCCCGTGATTGTTTTTGGCTGCGGACAATCAATTTTTTTTTAATCTTTCATTTTTGCTTGATCATGCGGGCAACATTTGGGGTTGTATATTATTTAATACCGCCTTAAGTAGCCTTAAGTTTAGTTCTTAAGTACTTTTTCTTGTTCTGTGTTATTATTAGGTGTATGCTCACTTATACCGTGTTTTCAATGTCTTCTTTTATCGGCTTGTTTTGGTGTTTCGTTTGCCGCTATTTTGTGTGTATGTGTGTGTGTGTGTGTGTGGGGGGGGGGGGGGGTACTTCGGACAATTGCATCACCATGTGTTTATCTGTCCTTATTTAAAGGGTTTTCTTTTTCTAGTCAAGTTCATTACGCCGTTTTTTTTTATGAAAATCATTGTTAGTTTCAGAGCTCTCTGGGGGGCAACAAAGTGTTGTTCGGTCACATTATGCCTATTAAACCACGACTGTAAAATGGACTGGGCTGTTAAACAGAAAAACAAAACCCATTATATAACTCGGCGTACCACAGTAGCCCAGAAATATTATCTATTTGTTAAGCTGAACTTGAAGCAATGTTCAAATCTTCTATTTTGTTCATTTACTTACGAAAAACTACTAGTTGAGAAAAGCCATTTAGCTTGATTAGAAGTACTTTCTTTTTAATTATACCAACTTATTCTTCTTCAAGGTACATCTATGATATTTGGGCGGCCTCATGTATACACTTTTGACGGAACCTATTACAAGTTCCCTGGGTATGAGAAGCCTCATTGTACTTATGTGCTAGCACGCGACGTGTTGAACAACAAATTCACCCTTTTGAGCCAAGAGAACGCTATCATCCTTGTGACGGAGGACGCGAACGTCAAGGTAAAAATCATTTTGAATGTTTGTTTTGCCTTTGGCCTCTTCCGTATCTTGATGATTCATCCTGAGAGGATAAAAAAATTGCTTTCGACAGGGTTTTCGTTAGGAACCGGCCGGCGGCCAATTTGACCGCTTCAAATACGATTCTGGCCGGTTGAAATTCGCTA
>JAOBRB020243344.1:0-11692 GCA_027575285.2 Zoanthus pulchellus | reverse complement strand
GGCAGTATTTAGTTCTATTTTTAAACGAATAAAAGATTGGATAATAAATCACTTATTAGACAGTTTAGTATGTAGTACAGCTGATATTTTTACTCGTCCTGTGTATTTTGACTCACTCTTTGGGCTCGTCAAAATACTACAAGACTCGTAAAAATATCCAGCCATACTACATACAAAACTGTCTAATAAGATAAATTTATTTTAAAAGTGAAGTGATCAGTGAAGTTTGAGATGTTAGTATATTTTAATTGCCCGCCGTTATCAGCCTTCATTAGATTATTACTGTATAACAATGCTGGACGGCCCAAACTTTACTCTCGTTGTAAGGTCGCAATCCTTGCAAGTATTTTCGACAAAATGTTTCGCATATTGATAATATTAATAATACTAATAATATTGCTGTAATCAGGAACTAACGCAACCAGGATGCGACGCCAATCACGACGGCAAATAACTGCTCGTTGTAATGTATCGAGCTCGGCACCTTCACGTTGGAATGTGTGCGTACGTTTCCGAAAAAGGCAAAATGAATCTCCATGAATGTTTACAATTATTTCAGTTCATTAGTTACATTAATCAGTGTTCACTATAGAGCTTAAAATGTCAGCACAAACTGCAGTTTTCGTTCTTCGTTTTCCACGCGGGGGACAAATTATATAGTTGTATTTATTATAAGGCATGGGATAAATTAGTAAAAGGCTCGTGTGTATACGGAAATACAAGCGACGCGTGGCATATTCCACGGTATCTCACTCGAAACCATTCCATAACTACTATATAGCCTAAAGACTCGTGTGTATACGGAAATACAAGCGACGCGTGGCATATTCCACGGTATCCCACTCGAAACCATTCCATAACTACTATATAGCCTAAAGACTCGTGTGTATACGGAAAATACAAGTGACGCGTGGCCAATGCAATTCCACGGTATCCCACTTGATCGAAACCATTGCATAACTACTATATATGTATAAAACTAAGTTAAAACGTTAGTAATAATCCATCTTTTTAAAGATTTTTTATATTTAAATCGTACCTTTACAAAAATAGCCGGATACGTGTAAACGCTGCTTTAGAGTTTTCAAACTTACGGTGGTGAAGGAGCAAAAATTTTGTCAGTGTTTGTTCACCTTCAAGGAAAAACATGTAATCATTTTTAATTCACAAAGTTTACAGCGAAGAAACGCTGAAACCCTGATGACTTGAACCAAAAAGTAGAATGCGAACAAGAAATTTAATTTTTCTGAAACGTCGTAGTCGACTCTCCTGTCCTCGTTGCGATAATTATATGATCCACATTTATTTGTTTCGATATGTCATCTGACCCGTAAATCCAATATTCCAGACGGGGCTTAGAGACGCTACAAAAAATAATGCCCGTCTGCAGACGACACTCGTACAAAAAAAGGAAAGCAGCAAAAAACTTCCGACACTTGGGCAGATAAAACCGCAAAAATTCTGCATCCACAACAATCACTGAATCAGTCGATCGTTTTTGGATCGAATTTACCCATTCACGCGAAAATGCAAGGTACCCGAAGTGCTTGATGATTTAGTAGGCTGGGCCCGACTTCATGATGTCATCATTTACAAAAATATCTAGTTGTATGTGCCAACACGAATACGCTCAATTCGCGAATTAAAATTTCCACTCAAGAGAACGGTTTCAAAAATTATGGCTGAGCGGCTCTTGTAGGCAGCGGGCCGATTGCAATGAAAATATGTGCGGTTTCGGAAATATCCAGACACAGACTTCTATGACGGGAACTCAATTGATCCTCAATCTGTTATTGCAAGCAATCCACAGAAGTCTCGATGTACTGATCAAAATAATTTTAACCTCCATAATGGCACTGAGAGTGATCGTCCGCAAGCGTTGAAAAGATTTTGAAGAGAAGATTATTTTTGTCTGTCAAAGCGCAGTGTTTGTAACATTTATGTCTTACAATTATAAAACAATATATTTTGATTAAAAATTAGAAAATAAATACAAATATTAACAAACTGAAATGAGGATAAAACGTTATCACAGTATCAGCAATGATTAAATGTTTTTGAAAAAGAAATATACATTATACAAATGTTAATTAGTGCCGATGATGTCAGCTTTGAAAATAGGTCTTATTTTCCTAAAACGTAAGTCCATATAACCCGAGCTGTCAGCCCTACTCAAAGGCCAAATTAAAAATTTAGTAAGATAAATTACCTTAGCTATGTATCGACTGTTTTACTTTACAAATCTAAAATGACATGAACGGGTAGTTTATGCCATTATGGCGTTTGAGAAAATCTAAGCGATGCTATCGTCAACAGAATAGTTTCTGCTTTTCACTTTTATTCAGGTGGCAAACTTACAGTCGAAAAAAAAAATTAAAACTAAGGACATCTGCCTTCAAGACACCAGCAAGCGTGCTGGCTTCATCAATTTGCCATTCACGTTTTCAAAAAAATACAGCACCAAAGTCTACAGGTCTTTTCTCCGTACATACGCGAGTGCACCCGCCTGGCCTCGTGTCGTAGTGTGCCATAAATTAACTTCAAAGTTAAGTAATGCTCTGAAACCGACATCCTGACCTGTAAAAACTTCTGGTATCGGAATTTCTTCGAGCTAATTATATACAAAAAGGAAGTTTTTACTTGTTTAGATAACTTTGTTTGAATTACAAAAATATAACGATGTAATGAATATGTATTTGTTGATACCAGTTTTATGCAACTTTGGAAGTGAAAAGCTGGTTTATTTTCGAGTTTTTAGCAAGTGCTCAATTATTTTCGTCTCATTTGTTTTTGTTTTTTTTTACCTTTTGTTTGTCTCCTGTGTTTTCGTATGTTATGTTTATAGTTCATCATTTTAATCTTTGGTTTTCCAAACACACGAATTTAGCTTTTTGCATAGAATTACATGTCAAGCATTAGAAAAAACTTTAGATGGAACACGCTTTCTTTCTTTAAAGGAAAAACTTTATACAAGATCTACAATAACGAGGCTAATTTTGGCCAAAATTTAAAAACTTTTCAGGAAGAATTATAGTTAGGGGCTCCGAATAGCTCTTTGTATTTTCTAAGCTCGCATGCATGCAGGGGCTCCGAAGAGTATGAGAGTGTTTTACCTAGAAACTGTACTAAAAGTCATAAATTAACTTAGCAATTGCAACACAATATATAAAACAAGTAAGCCTTTCACATCTATTCTAAAATGGGAAAAGCATATCGTTTTGAAATGCCTTGAATGTTCTATTATGATTTTTTTTTCTATTTGTGCTGCTAGAAATAAGAATTACAGAATTAAGAACAATTTGAGACTAAATTCGCTAAAAAATTAAGAACAATGAACCTTGGAAAAATGTACTGGTTGTTATAAAAATTATGTAATGCGTTTTTTACTGTAGACTACACCTCTGCATGTATGTATTTGCTTATATTAGTTATAAATCATTTTTTTTCTGAAAATTGTCGCTCCAATAAATTATTGAACTAATTATGAATGGATGCAAACTTCAGTGTAGAAAACCCAGAATTGAAAAAAACTTCATTTTATTCTTGCGGGGATTAATTTTAAGATTAGCGACAGAGAGCGTACTATAAAATTAAAAAGCTAAATAATACATTAATATGTGCCTCGAGTTTAAATGTGAGCTGCAGGACTTTAAGGGCGAAAATAGCTCTTTGTAAGCTGTGGTCAAACTCTACACTCAGCGTCTTAATCATAGAGGAAAAGATGTCCTTGCTTAACACCTGCAAATAAATGGTGACACCTTTTCGTCACTTTTTTGGGGGAACAATAACAACATATATACATCCCTATGCACTGTGGTCTATTGAGAGCGTCTTTACTGAGTTTGAATCAGTATATGTGAACCGGCCGTCATAGTTAACGATCTAACTTTCTAAGATTCTCGACTGGTATTGTAAAGCACGTTTGAATTTATTCGCATTGTAAATGCGCTATATATGAAATACCTGATGAAGCTAATGCGTGTTTTTTTTTCTTGTGGTAGAAGTAAAAGTTGAAACTATTTAAGGGCCTGCAGACTGAGTTGGCTTACCTATAATGCAAGCAAACTCCAAAATCACGCAATTTCAGTAAAATTTACTCTACGTTGTGAAAAAAATTTCTCTGAAATGTAAATAACGAAACAACATTAATAATTCAAAGTTACTATTATTGAAAGTAATTGAAAAAAAGTATGGATATCTACCAGCAAAAACAGATCTTCAATCATACAATAAGACTAAAAACACATTTTCCGGTCAATGTGCAATTTACTGTAAAAGTAATCCTTTCATTGTGGTTTATGTGCAATGTGAAGCCATGTGAAACCATGTGGAATCTTTACATTGGAAGGAATTTGACATTCAAAATTTCAGTTTCACAACAAAAATAGACCCACGTTTCAGCTTGCACAGGAAGCAAACTTTTGAACTGAGTCTGAAATATCATTGACATTATAAATATAATTGTGCGTTGTATAAACAAACAAGCAATTAATGGGTCATGTTCGTACACTTAACATTACCACTTTTAATAATAGTAGCTTTGACTTTGTATAACTAAATTTTATTATAAAACAATTTCTGAAAGATATTTCATGTTTAAACTCGTCCGACTGATAAAGAATTCTGAAAGTTACAAACATGCTAGCTGATACAAACTGATGATATTATATTTTATGGTCGAATAAAAAGTAAACCATCATTTATATTTGTCCAAAAGCAGAGCATGCGCATTATCATAACTAAGAACCAGCTAGTACAATTTGCCAAGGCTCATTGTACTTTAAAATTTGATTGTTGTCTCAGCCACAAGTTTGTTCTTAATTGCTCTATGATATTTGTATGAGTAATTTGAAATAATGAAAAACATCGAAACAACAGACAAAAAGCCAAGTCCTAGAGTATTCTTGAAAACGTCTATCATTTAGGACAATAGCAGATATATTTAAATAATGTGAAACGGTGCTTTTATCTTTTCACTATGCATGTTCATTGCGAACGTTCATAACTATATTCAGCAAAGTTTCAACCAGAAACATTTTCACTTTTTTCTGCCTCAATCTGAGCTTGTTCTCAATTTTCCGCTAATCTTAGCTTCACTGTCTTTATAAAGTTGTTCTTGTAACTAAAGTGTGTATCATCCAAATAAATAGTACCACATCCCGCACCAATAATCGGTCGCAACTCTGCAAGAGAAGGAATTGGGTGAATGTTGTTTTGCTATGTTTCAACTCGACATTTACCCTACAAAACAATACATCTTATTTAAAAAAAGAAAAACATTTAGTGGTATGTTTAAATAGGTTTCAAAGGTTAAATTTTGTTTTGTTAGTTAAGGATCGTTTCCACGCTAAAAGTGTTTACTACTTTTTTTAAAAAAGCAAGGCGACACTTCGATAGCTTTCATATGTTAATGCACCTCAGACAACATATAGGTAACTTATTCTAAAATTGTGTTAGCCATCCTCACAAATGCCTGCATGTTTAAAGTCGTTTTCAAACTGAAATATAGAATCGGTCTGTCAGGTCGGCGTATACAATGATCATGAAGTTTTTAAAAAATGAAGTTATGTAACTACATTTTAAAAACATTTAAATTTGTTTTCGCCTATAACAAACAATATTTTTTAATTGTTCAGTAGTACGAAATGAGTAAATGAATATGCTTGTCCGAAGAAAATTGATATCACGCCCCGAGCAGAGGAATCGAACCAACATCTTCCTGTATTCTGGTCAGGAGCGCGTGCTAGGCGCCATCAGTGATCAGCACTGTTTTCTTTTTAAAATCAACGCTTATTGTCATTATCCCTGACAGTTTGGTAAATAAATATATACGTTCGTCCGAAGAAAAGTTGTTGTTATGCTCCGAGCCGAGGAATCGAACCCACGTCATGCAGTTTCTGTGTATTTTCGGGTCAGGAGCGAATGCTAACCAATCCACCATCAGGGTTCAGCACTGTTTTCTGTTTAAACTTAACATTTATTGTCATTATCCCTGATAGTTTAATGATTAGCAATACTCTGACTAGAATACAGCGAAATGTGGTGATTTTATCCCCGCTCGGGGCTTATTATCAATTTTTTTCGAACAAGTGTACAATTACGGTTTATTTAGAATTAATCAACTCGTAACATGCACGCTTCTTTAATTTATTGAGAGTTTCCAAAAATATTTCTCGTAACTTTCCATGCAGCGTTTGTCAAAACCGTATAAATTGTATGATACTTGCGACTTTCTAGTAGATTTAACAAATAAAGATTTTGTTTGTAAGTATAACCAAATGTTTTTATTTTATTTTTTTAAAAGAAATAACATTCTGTTTGTTGTTCCGATTTTATGTATTTATATTATAATTGAAAGTTTAAGATTATTTGTATAATCAGGGAACCCGATCCAGAGTAGAAAACTATTTCAAGTTTCCTAACACCAGACAATCATAGATTATAAATATACCATTCATTATAATTAATATATTTGTAAAAATAGTGCAAAAATAAACAAAAAGCTTTTGATTTTGATTTTTTTTCGAGCCGTTTTACTATAACAATAAACAGTTTTTCAGCACACAATTGATTCTGGTGGCATTATAAGTCTATATTTTAAAGGGGAATCACAATTGATATGGTTTTGTTTGCCTCTAGCGATGATATTTCTTATAATCATATAGTCAGCTCAATACAAGAGCTGATCGGCAATTTTTTAATCTGTTTTTGAAAACAAAAACAATATAGTTTAAGCACATTTCTTTCTTCTTCGGCCTTTTTATAACAAACTGGTATTTATCATCATACACGCATGCGCAAACGACGCATGTTTTGATTCGAACGGTTCTGACTGACAATCAGGTGTTCTAGCTCTTATAATGCTCATCAGTCTCAAAGTTGAAACCAGCAACTCGACATAGTTTCTTTGGAGAGAGTCCAGATAAAGACAGATACCGGCATTACTGCCACGCGTTTGTTTGTTATATAACTCGCCACTGGAGCCGGTCAACTTGACTGATAAGTTCCATTGTTTTTGGTTCCAAGAACCTCAAACTGTTCTTCATTCGTGCCTTGCACATCTACCATCTGGGATCAACTCCCGGGCTCCGTATGCGGGCTGAGATTTGACGACCTCCATCTGATTCCGAGGGTTTTTATCCGGGTATACTTTGGATCGTGTTCTGCGGTCGAGCGCCTAAAGACGATCTAGCGGCCTTCGGTCAACCTCGTCGAGTTAACCCTTTTTGTGACTACTGCGCTTGCGCGTAGTCACTATTGCAATCATGTAAGGTTTCCGAATTTAAGTTAGTAACAATAGAATATACTTCGGAACCAATCAGCACAAGAAAATACAGCTCTTGTTGACTCTTCGCGTCAACGTGTCAACGATGACCTACCGATGGTCCATAACAAATTAACAATGCCTTATTTTAAAGTTCTAAATTCATTCCTATCTATATAACAGCATATTTACAACAATTATACTTTTAATACCTTTTCTTCTTCAGCAGTAGTCACATGCACCTAAACGGCGCCTATTTTTAATATTTGCAATTCAGTCTCGGGGGGTGATAGAAAGGGCAATTAGCATCCAACACTCTTTTTTTTCACTTTTAATAATATTCAACATTTTGCTCTTGACTCAATGACTTATGTTACCATACCATGCACGATACTTGCGCCATTGAGAAGCGCTGAGCATGAAGTTTTCTTTTTGTGCTTGCGATTGAGATAAATCATAAAAGGTTTAGTCACGCTTGTGTTCAGCTTATCTGTTAAAAGAGAAAACTAATTAGCTCAAAACTTTTTTTATAATTTTTTATGGCTGCTACGATCATCTTATTTGATGATGACTTGCACAGTGGATTCAAATCGCCTCTTCCATAAGGTATAGACATACTTTACCTAACTTTATGACGTTATTTTAACAGTTGCGGGTCAAACCTACTCACAATTCTTAAAGGAAAACATCTTTCTATTCTCATATGAACATAAAATTGGAAATACTTTTACCAGCTTAATGGCTCATTGGAGACTACAAGTTTTACTACGGCCTCATTGACTATTCGGACTCGTGGTCTATGGTACGCGAGATCTATTCATGGTTAAATAGTAGATATTGCCTATTTTCGTTTTGCGATCAGTTGGTAACATAATTAAAAAGGGTTTGAATCTGATCTAAAAGCTTAAAAAACTTCTCAGCTATAAAACATCACGCAGAAACCACCAACCACGATATTCATCCAAAATATGTAGAAATCAAAGAAAAGAGCATCAATAATTTAACACAAAGACACTTTTTGGAATCTTGGCATTCCGAGGCGGACAAAAAAATTCTATTAATGAAAGGAAAGAACTCCCTTGGGTCTACAGAGCCTTTGTGAAGCACACGGCAGTGCTTAAACTTGTTCGCCTGATGAAGCATATTTTAACTCTGATGAAGATCACAGATAGTGATCGAAAATTTAGTTTTTAAAGTTTTTAAGTACGTGTTTTTATAACGTATTTTATCATTTTTAAGCTTTTAGATCAGATTCAATCCCTTTTTAATTAGATATTGCCCGTAGCAAGATACAGAGACGTGAGTGTCTAGACAATAGTAAGGTTTGCTTAATCTTTGTGGCAGGTACTATATTTATAAAATGCATTTACCTCTTCTTTCTCATGCAGGTAGATTTTAATCAATGCGGCCATGTATACACAGGGCGGCTAGTCATAGATTGCAATTACAACAAGTATCATGATCAAAACCTAAATGAAATGAAAAAAAAGGTTTTCACAGTGCAAAAGACTTTTACACCGATTAAGGAAATTAAATGCTTTCAGCTCTGCGCTAAACAAACTTACAAACTATTATACATATTAAAAAATATTCTTTTGTGGTGCGTAATTTTTTGCGCAATGGGAAACTTCCCTCTTGTGACATTGAATTAAGTGTTTGTATTTTAAAAATAAATGCAAAACAAACTTTTAACGGGGTGATCTGGTGTTACACAATCCAATTTTTAAAGAACCTTTGAGCAACGATGCTGCATTAAAAGTTGGCAAAACATGTTAAAAAGACAACTTCCTTAAAAATGGACAATAAGAGGTTTTTGAAACCATGACAAAAACTCGTAACGCGTTGAGGAGCAAAAGCAGGAAAAGTTTTCTCCGGTCAGAACATGGTTGCCAAAAATGTAGCGTAATTTATGTTGAATTGTGCAGCAACACCGTTTAAGTTTAAAAAAGTGACAACAATTTACTCTAAAATGTGGTTAACGACTTAATAGCCGTTCACTAATGTACCAGATAAAGTGAACTGACTGCTCACCCAGTGTTTTCAAAACTAGCCGTCGGCCGTCGCATCCGACAGCAACTTTTCAATTAACGACGCCTACTTTCCTTCCTTACCCCCATAGGGAGAATGGCTCTACCCCCATAGGGAGAATGGCTCTACCCCCATAGGGAGAATGGCTCTGGCCATAGGGAGCATGGCTCTTTAAGCGTTGCAACTCCTACTCAACAAAATAGAACGTCTACTTTCAAATAATGTGAAAACACTGTCACCGTAGTGTTGCATGTGAAAAATTCAAATTTTAGTTCGACAATTTAGTTGCTCACTGACATACACGTATATACTCACTGAAAAACGAGATTTCTCTATATAAGGTAGTGCAAAAAAATAATTACTGCATTTACTTGATTAAAAGAGCGGCACTATTATTTGAAATACGTGATTGAAGTGCTATCGATACTGTACCTGAACCAACATTGCCCATTATCGTGGCTTCAAATAAGATACCTGCACATTTGTGCTATCTTTACCGTACCAAACCAACATGGGAACATTGTTTATTATGGTGGCTTCAAATTAAATATTAGCACATTTATGCTATCTGTATTTGATTTTGATATTTATATAGCGACATTCCATAAGAATTGCAAATTCGAATTTACCATATGCATATATATGTTTCATAGCTGTCAACTCTCCCGCATTTGGCGGGAGTCTCCCGCTTTTTTAGTATTTTCAGTAACACAAACTTGCATAGTCAAAAGTGGTGCAAGGCAAAATCACAAAGATCCATTTAATCAAAACACCATAAAAATTTAAAAAATGTTATTGACAAACGGTCCTGCCACTGTTTGGTTGGAAAACTTGTTTATCTGTCGTCAGACAATATCGATAGGCCAGCCTGCAAAGCAATGGAATCCCTAGAGACTGTGCCTACCCCCTTCCGTTTTGAAACAAGAAAAGAGTGTCACAATGAGATATGACGACATGCACCATTCAGAACGAAGTCAATTGTGAGGAGAGCCCTCCTTTTTACGGCAGTACCTCTTAATCAAGAACCTTTAGTCTTTTTGCTAGCTAGAAATCTCGAAACAGCAGCTAAATAAGTCGTTTTCTATAAATACCTTTAACAATAAACTGTTGTTAAATTATAGATGAGACGCACGTGTTGATTGGCTTAAGCACAACTGGCTTATGCAAACTTACCATGGCCAAAATACAAGGACGTTTTTTTTTTCAATAAATAAAGTGCAGATAGGAAAAGTTAAATTAATTTGCAAAGAAACTTTTCTCCAGGTGTATTTACAAAAAAAATATCTTTCGTAACCCACTGTACCCCACAAAGCATCCTGGGATCTAAGTCAAAGCCGGAAGTTAGTTTATCATATCAGTGACAGGGTTTGTTTTTTAGGCAAAATATTGTAAATAGTTGACTGTAAATCGTTGGAATGGCAGCCACTAGATCAAAAAACGCTGAAGTTACTTTAGGTGAGCAGATTGGCAAAGGATCTTACGGTGAAGTATACAGAGCAAAATGGCGAGGGAAAACAGTCGCAGCGAAGCGAATCCATTCAATTTTCTTCGAACGTGATTACGACGAGGATATCAGAAACCATTATGTTGAGGAATTTCGTAAAGAGTGGGTCGTCCTAAGCAAACTTGACCATCCGCATATAGTGAAGATGCACACAGTGTTGTTTCCTAATGGATGTTCGCCAATTATTATCACAGAACTGTTAAGCTGCGATTTAGAGTCTTTTATAAAACAGTCACGAACTGAACCAAAAGTTCAGTGGAACGACCTCATTAAGATATCCCTCGGAATATGCAAAGGCCTTAATTATCTTCACTCTCAAAAATCTCCAATTGTACATAGGGACTTGGCAACTAAAAATGTTTTGTTAACAGAAAGCAGGAAAGCTAAAATTGCAGATCTTGGAGTAGCGAAAGTTTTCACCAAGGATAACATGTCTGCAACTGCCGTGCCAGGAACTCCATTTTACTGTGCTCCAGAAACTTGGCCATCGAGACAAGGCATGAGTTACGATGAAAAAGCAGAATATGGTGTGAAAGCTGACATATTTTCTTTTGGTGTTGTTTTACTTGCAATGATTGTCGGCCGAGAACCTGTTGTCTGGCCACTAAGCCCAGTATCGAAAGGTAATTGAAATGTTTTAAATTTGGATGTCGGTAGGAAAGCGTGATGAGTTGAGGCACACATGCAGACCTGTGGCATATTTACATGGGTATGTTAACATGCAGGTAGTTTCTAAACATGAAATGATTGTTGTGTCGGACAGCAGATACCTTCCTAAAACCTTTCGAGATGAATTTGTAAGAATTAAAACTTAAACACATTTAACAAATAAAGAAGCATAAGCCGTGTATTAGACTGTGATAAAACACGACGGATATTTGAGAACACGAGGGAAA
>JAOBRB020243234.1:0-11696 GCA_027575285.2 Zoanthus pulchellus | reverse complement strand
CTGACAGTTAGTTGATCTATTCAACCACAATTGTCGAAAGTTTCAACAATATATTTTATAAACTCGCTGAGATATTGTTATATTTGTTGGCCTCGATGCAAAATGGTTGCATGACTGTGCTACTCATCTCTCACCATTGCCCTCTTGGCTCTTCTCAAAATTGCCATCTCATTCTCCCTCAAACACACCATGTCTCACTCCCACTATATAACATCACTGATCTCACACAACTCCGATACATCATTCCATTTAGAGTTCAGCAACTCTTCACATTCCTTGAGCTTCACCCAACCAACTCTCACTCTTGTTGTTACAGTGGCCTCACAAACACCACTTGTGTTCACTCTATCTCCCAAATAGCAGAAACCTCTCACCGATTCCACCTCTTCACACAACTCCTCCACAGGTCCCAAAAATCCATTAACCTGATTGTTGCATTTTCCAAAACACCCCAACCTTGCAGTCACTCTCTTTACTTTTGCAGAATTACCATGTATCCATTTCCCACATTTCACACACAACACTGAATTTGCCATCAATTACTTCCCACAAATGCCACATAGATCTAATGCCTCCTTCCATTTCCAGAACTTCTCTCTCAGTCCCTCCATTGTTTCCCTTGACAAAACCAAGTCGTCTGCATACAAAATCTCACTCATTGAACCACTTCTCACACTCTCAGTAACCACATCAACCACAATCGCAAAAAGCAATTGTGACAATGCAGATCCCAGGTGCACACTAACTTTCACCTCAATTTCTTCTGACAACTCTTGCCCACATCTAACTCTGGTTTTTGAACCTTCATACAGACCCATCACTGCTCTCACCATTACCTCTGGAACACCTCTCTTTCTCAGTGCCCACTCTA
Organism: Zoanthus pulchellus; assembly: GCA_027575285.2. Classification (NCBI taxonomy): domain Eukaryota; kingdom Metazoa; phylum Cnidaria; class Anthozoa; order Zoantharia; family Zoanthidae; genus Zoanthus; species Zoanthus pulchellus. The sequence continues at coordinate 10,825 of JAOBRB020243234.1, read as the reverse complement.
CAACCTTTCTCTAACTATTTTTCAGTAATCACTAAACTTAAAGCTGAGCCTTATTTTTCCAGAAATTTAACAAAAAGTAAATCAGCTCTTGCAAGCATTCAGGACCTGCTCACTTCAATGGAAAAATTAGGAATTTTGATGGTCATGTTCTAGAAACAGATTTGTTGTATGGAACTTATCTTTCCAACAGTACAAGGAAAACTTAAGATGAAGTCATGAGTTTTCACCTGCTCAAGAATTCTTAAATATTGCTGAGATTTTTATTAGCCTTTGAAGGCACACAAACATGCTTTATTTCTTTAATTTTCCTACTTAACAAAATGACTGATGAAACAAAAAGCATGTTTGTATCTCATTATAACTTCAGAACGGATGAAAGTGGTCTTTTATTAACCCCTGTTGGTGGGGCTAAAATAATTTATGCAAACATCAAAAAATCTTGTTAGTCGATTGTTCTGTCTTGAAAGTTTCACCAAGGAGGAAATGCTACTGTAATATTTTTGTCTCCATTATCAATCATATCACAAGTGGCCTCATACACCTTCATCGTTCACAGCTTCTGAGCAATTTCCAATGTGGCAATTTGTAAACATTTTCACAAATTTCTATTTCGATTTCTAATCATTCTAAACCTTGAGCACTGGAAAGATATCAAGTGGTGCTCTAAAAAATACGCACCTCACCAAACTAAGGGCCAATCACAACAGTGGAATGACATGCCCGTGAGTTAATGCTTTGCGGCTTCTACCATTTAAAAAGACCAGTTTTATCCGTAGTGAAGTTTTTATGTAAAAGTAGAGACTGTTCATTCTCACAACCTGGAAATAGTTATATCATTAACATGACTTTCACACTTTCGCACCATGAGAAAAACGTTAAAATCAATCAAAAACACCCATACTAACCAAATTACTTTAATTAGTTAACAAGTACTTTTTAAATATACCTAATAAAATAACCAACTCACACACAATGAATATGTTCACTTCATTTATCAGATGTTGTAACATAAAATTAAAGTCATTTCTTACCTTCTGTGTTATGTTCATGGAGCAAATGTCCTCATATATTTTATAATCATCTTCAATTGTTACAGAATCATATGGATTTTCTTCGTCAATAATATCTCGATTACTGTGGATGTTAGGAATAGGATAAAGTTTCAATGGTAAAAACAACTTTTTCAATCCAGGCATGACTTGTATTAAGAGCAAATGATGGCCATGTTGAGAGATAGTTGTTATAGTTTGTTGTGAAGGGACAGAGAAAATAAAACCACCAAGGAAGGCATGGAAAATACAAGTGGAAAAGGAAAGCACAAGTGTTGTTTTGAAGATCAAGTGTGCAATAAAATGAGTGAAATGGGGTGAATACAGTACTGCCACCCTAATTTACAGGAATAAAACCAGATCAAAATTGGAATTGTTTGATAATAATTGAATGGATATAGTTCAGAGACACAGAACAATTCCAATGCTGTCTACCTGCTAACCATAAAAATTTCAGCACAGTGTGTGCATGTGTTACTCTACATCTGAAATAATACTACCAGGAAAATTAATATTAGTTGTCATTAAAAGACAACATTGTAATGAAGACTATCTAAAATAACTCAGCCCCTACAAAGTTATGAACTCCACCTGTGCTTAGATGAGAATTCTTACTCAAGTGTACAAGAACATGAGAGGCAAGACTACACTGCCGCTCAGGAACACATGTACCAGTTCTTGTGTTCAGACCACAATTACATGGTTTGCCATGATCGCAATTTGCATGCATTTTGATTGCACCTCCAGTTGGTCACAATTCTCGCATTTTGCTCACAATAAAATCACGATCATCTATGGGTGGGAGTAGTTGATGCAGTTGGTACAATCTCTGGCAGTTTGTCAAGATTCAAATATTTTTGTGACTTTTTTTCCACCTACGCAAAGTTTGCTTTCCATCCTTCCAGGGTAGGTAACTGAGTACCTGTGTCTGCCAGGAGCTAACCTGCGATTTATTAGTGTCCCATTGAGGGGGAGTCAAAAACTCTCATCCACTTAACATTACAGAAACTGGAGATAAGCACCAGCCCCATGGCTCACTAGGCTCGTATAAGGATTTAGCTTTTTAGCTAAATACATGACTGCTGTCGAACTCAAAGAATGTTTACCACCGTTCTCATGAATAATCTTTCTTGCCTCTCTGTTAATAGCTCTCAAATCAGTAATAGGCCAATGTTGGGTTCACATCAGGTAGTTAAGCACGGGAAGTGCAAATTGATTTGTTGCTGTTACACAGTTGGCATCAGAGAGAGGGCTAGGTCAGATTACAGACAGCCTCTGAAAGTAAACCTTTGCTACACACTCAAGAACTGATTTCTGTTTCACCAATTCACATACACTGAGAAATCTATAGCTTGAGCCTTCTTTGATACTCTGAACCACTGTCACCTGATCGAGCTTAAGACCTGCTGCATCATACACTTGAGCATCTCTCTTGACAGAAATAATAATGTTGCACTTCTTCAGATTCCAGAGCAATCCGATATCTCCCATGGCTGCTCTTGCAGATCATAGAACTGTGTTCAGTTTTGTTACTTATGCATCCGTTTCCACCATACATCTGTTTCCACCAAGTTCATTCAGCTATAGATTGATCATGCCTTGAAATGTACTGAGCTGAGTATATTAAATGAGTTATTAATTAACGTGTTTCAGTTCATTGGCACTCAAATCCAGTCACTAAAGCTTGCAAATCATTACCTAGTATCTCTATGTAAAACAATGAAATAACTTGATACATAACGTAGTAAAAATACTGCAAATCTAAGATGTAGAATTGCCAGCACTTACAGAGCAATTTCTTCTAAATTAGAATAAATGTCTTCATCTCTATAGTCAATGTATTTTGTATCTTCTGGTGGAAATGGTCTGAAAATATGAGCAAGAATGATATTAATAATGTATAATATGTATTTAAAGAAATGTTCAGCATTTTTAAAGCATACAGTATATAAATAATAAATGGATATATAGTTCTGCTTTAAAAATTGTTAGACATACAAGTATAGTTTGTTATTATTATTAATATTATTTACACAAATTAAACCTTGATCTAAAATCTCAATGCATGTGACACTTAGAGCAAACTAATACAAAATAGAAATAATTTTTAATTTTAACTCTGAGAAAGTTTACATTATCTTTGTTTACTTTTATTTAACTTAAGTAGCATTTGTTTGTTTGATTCAAGTCTTTAGTTCAGTTTAACAGCCTTTTATCTCATAATCATTAATTTACCACATGTTTAATGAGAAAAACTTGATATAATTACAAGTGCCTTTCATCAGACAAGTGGACCCTTCGATGAGAAAAACTTGGAATTGGTCTACAATAAAAAACAAATTCTAAATTAGATTTACTGTATAACAATCGGGGATAAAAAAAGAGCTATTTATTACTGTTGTAGATGTACCTTTTTTTATGTAAATTATAATTTTAAGAAAAGTAATATTAATAATTTTTATTTAATATAAAATATAACAAAATTACAAAAAATGTACAGTAAACGTCTATTATTTCATACAAAACAGAGCTTTTTCTTCCTTAAGTTAAATTGTAAAAAAAAGTTAATCTTTAATAGTTAGACAACTTAATTAGAAAAAAACAGAATAATTTATTTTGTCTTGAGGTAATTCTTAATATACCGTAACTAAAAAGTTACTGAAAAAAGATGTTCATTTAAAAAGTAATTTAATTTTGAAATTTCTAATTCAATGCACTTTGTTATTACTGACAGCACTTCTACCAAAGCTGGATGATCAAGTCAACAATAACTCAATATAACTATTAACAAAATGATCAAAATACAGAAAAAAAACTCACTTTAATCCCATGTTGATAGCCTGAGAAGTTTGTGAAAGCTTCATTAAAGTGTAGATGACCTAAAATCAACAAAAATACAAAAATACTAATAAATACTAATTTCAACATCTTTTCCAAGGTTGTTGGACCAATGCTTACCTATTTAGGAAGCATTTTTGAAATTTGTGTACATGTACAAACAAATTAAAGGTTTTCCATACATCATCATTTCCAATAACTATTCACTCCAGACAACAGGCCATAAATAACTGTCAGTAATACAGGTCTAGTATGGTAACTGACCTGTCCCTATTTCTGATTTCTAAGGATCAAAATACAATAGAAAACACTAAGAAAAGATGGAGGGACTGAGAGAGAGGTTCTATAAATGAAAGGAGACATTCAAGAGCAAAGGGCTGAAGGTGGACCTCAGGGCCCAGTTGTTCAAAAGCGGATTAGCGCTAACCCAGGGTTAAATGTTTAACCCACGATCTTGTTTCCAATCTTACAAGGAGAAATTTTAGCTGTAATTTGGGGATAAATAAGACAAATCTGAGAAAAATCCAAACAGTATTTATAAATAACTGTTTACCTTTTCTTAAAGAAGAAAACCTTGTTTAAGTTTTTGCTTAACCCAGGGTTAAACTTAACCAGCCTTTGAACAACTGGGCCCAGGAAGACAATAAGTGAGTGATGCAAAAGGTGAAAAGAGTAAGTAAAATAGATCCATGTGGCATTTGTGGGAAGAGAGTAATGGCAAATTCAGTATTGTGTGTTAAATGTGAGAAATGGATACATTTCGATTGATCACACGCCTTGTACAATCGAGGCGTGTGCCAAGGCATTGCGTGGGATTGTACACCTCTCAGTGAGAGGCCTGCTGTAACAGCAAGAGCAAGAACTGGTTGGGTGAAGTTCAAAGAATATGGAGAGTTGCTGAACTCAAAACGGTTCTCACAGCAGATGAAAGGAATGATTTATTGGAGTTGTGTGAGATCAGCGATGTTATATGGGAGTGAGACATGGTGTTTGAGGAAGAATGAGATGGCAATTTTGAGAAGAACCAAGAAAGCGATGGTGAGAGCAATAAGTGGTGCAAAACTGGTGGAGAGAAAGAGGACAGAAAACCTAATGGAGATGTTGGGATTGTAGGAAACAACTTGGTTCAGATGGCAAAGACGAATGAAGTGAGATGGAACAAGCATACATGTGATAAGAAGGGATGATGGCCATGTTTTGAAGAAGGCATTGGAGTTTGAAGTGAAGGGAAAGAGAAAGCGAGGACAACCGAGGAAGACATGGAAAGAAGAGTAGGAGTGTTGGTTTGAAGGAGAATGCAATGAATCAAGCAAGATGGAGAGTGAGAGTGAGAGAGATTGCTGGCAGAGTGGGGTAAATTTGGCCATCCCCCATTTATGGAGATAAACCCAGATCAAAATTGGACTGATTGATTGATATAGGATTGTAACAACAGATTGAACTTTTGATTAATCACAATGTTTGGATTGTGATGGTAATGCATTGATTGTAAAAATGAACTATCGATAATTATTGCAATATTTGACTCTGACCATCGATAGTTCCTTTATACCTTGAAATAAACCAGAGTAAATTATACATCAATTATAAACTAGTATTAATAAACAAAACGAAAGCAAAGAACGCATACAGCGTACCAAAGGCTTGCTATTTTAGACACATGTATGTATTTTAGTTCTTTACTAATAGTTATAAGATAGTCATTTCATGTATATATGCATGACTTACCACACTTGTTTCATTTATTGAGTTTTAACTTGCATAGTGAATGTTTCCATAAATAGGGTACTTTATTAAAATACATTGCAGCACATCAAATTAAACTAAAGTAAACAAAGTAAACATAAACTCCCTATTTAGAAACATTTTCTTTCTCATAAAACAAATATTGTGGGAAATAGATCCAAACCACATTTCACAGGTCATGAATTAAACAATGAAAAATAAGTTATAAGCTAATAAAGTAAAACTAATGGTTCAGGAACAGAGACATTTTTCAAGATTGACATTATTTAGCAGATGAAAGCAAAACATCCAATGCCCGATCCAGGCTTGACAATATTAAAGCACAAAATAAAATTCAAAGCTGATTTCTAAACTCGTTCTACAATTGCATCTTTACCATATCTTACATATTTGAAGTTTACAAAATCAGGTAACTATATATAGAAGCTGTTTTTGTCAATGTAAAATCTTAATTTTGTCAGTAATTAAAGAAAACAGAAAGGCACTATTCCCAATAACTAGCGTTGCAATTATGTTCTTAAGAATACACCCGAACTTGTACAGGTTTAAATTAATGGGAATTGAAAGTTTGACTTTATATAATTCAATCCATGTTCTTCAAAACACATCTTTACAACAACATCAATCATATGTTGTTATCCTGGCGATTTCATTTTAGTGAGTTGTAGCAGATGTAGCAATCAGAAGTGAATTTAAAATTAAAACTCATTTTTTTAGCCAAAATTAACGGCGCCAGGGGAGGTATAGGTACGAGTTAATTATGATTTTTAACTTTTAACAAAAAACACTATATAATTGTTTTTCGCCTCGTACGCTTGATAAATTTCACATAATCTTCCTTATATGAGCACCACATGAATTTAATTTGGGATGAAAAGAAAGCCGATGGTTTAATTGTTTTAAAAATTACCTTTTTAAATTCGGACACATCATAGAGTTCGTTAGCATCAAATAAATCATCCTCCAAGAGACCAAAGTACTCAACACAGGCATGCAGGAAGGCGCGGATGTTTTTCAAGCATAGAAACTGTTTAAATTGGAAGAAAAGGTTGTTAATGTATGAAAATAACAAACACAAACACTGATTTCATGACACTTCCAACTTTGAAACAATTCGATGTCTAGATAGTCAAACGGCTACTGCTTACTCAAAACCAAAAGCCGTTTCCATTCTTACGAAATAGCTAAATCCAAAGGAAGTAATCACTAAGAAATTTAATATAATGAGAAATATAATTCAAACTTACTTGAGACATTTGTGGCTTCATGTTGACATCGCGAACAACATTCGGTTGTAGGAAGTTTGCAAGCTGACAGATGACAACGCCATCCCGAAGTGATTGTGCCAAATCAAACAAACTCACATTGGGGTCAGCAGCTTTGTGATTTGGAGGAAAAATACCTGTGCTCAAAAGCCATCTTCTTGCCATTTGCCATTCCTCCTCTTGGCCGGAAGCCCACATCCCACGACGCGCCGCCATTTTTATTTTTGGACAACACTACGCCTCAGGTGGACCTATCCCGTCAAACAACGCGCCGCTAAATCACCCGGAACTGTAATCGGAAGTATGTGAAATCTAATGGTGACAAGTGAAATTAGGAAATAATTTCACGCGCGCTTTATCCAAATTCTAATAATTTCCCGAGCCTTTACGCGAGGTTAACTCAGCGTACCGTACGGAAAGCTTTAACTTGAACTGTTCTTGTTTTTTACAAAATGTTTCAAAGTTAAATCAACTGTCTGCATCTGTCTCCTTTGTTCATGATTAGCCAAGTGCAATCAATGATCTGCTCAACAAAAGTGGTAATTTCGACGAATGAAGCTGTGAATAAGGCAAAAATAAATATTTTGGCGGCACGGGATACGACAAGGCCTGGGCATGAAGCCCGAGCATCATGGGTAGTGATGCAGTGGTATATAACAAGAGTATAGCACGTGGAGTCTATCTGGGCCTCAGAATTAACCTCAAACCATTGGCTCACGCCAAATTTATTTTATTATTTGTTTAACTGTGAAGCCTCGTAGGAAGAGCTGCTAACTGCACTTAGTTTCGGCCATGGTTCCTACCCAGATTTCCTGTCGTATTTTTTCCCCAAAAAGATTTCTTCTGGCCTCCGTAGAACCGTAGAATTATCACTGTAAGCGGAACTTGCCCAACTATGCTAATCCCGACTATCTTTGAATGTAAGGTATTGATTGTATATTTATAATAGTAATAATAATACTTTATTAGTTTTTCCATAAATGGATTTTAAAACACTAATTACAATTTAAAATGCTCTATAAAATGTCGTATTAAAAATTGCACTAAATTTAATCGATAAGAATGCATTGGAGAAAACGAAATCTTTTAGTTTTCCTTGAAAATTATCAAACTACCACTATTATTAAGATCGCATGGAAGAGAGTTCTACAAATTTGTTGAGCGTTATAAAAAAGTGCGTTGCAGTCTTTGATTTCTTTTTATGTCAATCATATTGTATTTTCAACAGTTTGTTTGTTTTAAAGCATCATTAAAAACATCTTCTAAACCGAGGCCAATCTTCAGAAGTTACACTCTGCGTAGTCCTTTTTCATACATTTATAATAAAACGACTAAAAATTTCGCAGTTAAATTTTTCAGTGATAATCAGTCGTTATTGCTAAAGCTTGCAGAAAGACTTCCTTTTTGTATTGTTTACTTTATCGCTGCAAATAGCCGTACAAGTAAAGAAACCGGCCATAAATTAAAACTCCTTGAGTAAACCCAAATCGATTGCAACCTTCTACATGGGAAAGATAATTAAAGTGTAGAGAAAAATTGCTAAGGCCCCAGGAAGCATAAGATAATGGCAGCTCAGTCACTGAGCCAAAAAATGGAAGTTATGTAATTATATTGCTGATCATCTGCGCATGCAAAAAAAGTATTTAAACTTTCATGATTTTGGTTGCGTAGATCTTCACCTCAAGATGCATCAGCAAAACTTAGTATGCAACCCATGCAATAATAAGACCATATACTGATAGAGACTTTTGAATTTTGAAAATATTTTTTTTGTAAGGACCAATATTATTGGCATAACGAATAGGGCTTCAAGTTAATCTGAATAGATAAATACTTTTCTGATGTATATAGCCTAAAATCACGTGTGAAACATGGTTTTTGTTCAGCAAGGCTAGTTTTTAATGGCATCTTTGTAGCCATCCTCATTTTCCTCATGCATGCTATTAAAAGTTTCATACTTTAATAGTAGACGTCATAAAAGTTTTTTGTCTTCCCAATTTTGCATTGTGGTGCCGCACATGCAGAGCTTTAAAAATATCGTAAATCCGTGTGTTGTAGCTCTACATGTAACGAAGAGAATGTACGACACCACAATGCAAAATTGGGAAGGCAAAGATCTTTTATGACGTCAGAGACTCATTAGAGCCTAGTCTCCGCATTGTTCGCCCAAGACTTAGAATTTGCAAATTTGAGCGCTTATAAAAAATAAATAAAAGTCACATTTCAAAAATTTTTTAAGAAATTGAACCTAGAAGTAACCTACTTTTGAACTAGCGAAAAAAAATACTGATTTCCTCCATATGCACTTTAAGAGTAGGTCTAATCATCGACAAATAAATAACATTAGCGCTATGAGATGTTAAAATTTTGTAAGCTAGCTTTTTTGTTTGGGAATACAGATGGCACAAATGGATCAGTAATCTTTATTTTAGAAATATACAAAATCATATTCTTAATTGTATTCTTAAAATTTGGCCGATTTCAGCCTCATTATTCTCATACAGTGTATTTCTACAAACATCAGAAACTTTTGGTGACCATAATTGGTAAACTTGTACATGTCAATCAGAAAATATTGGACCTTTCAGTTTCAGAATATAAAATAGTGATTTGTTATAACTTATATGTTTCTACAAATAACAGAAAATTAAATGAATGCTTACCTAATATATATCACTCTCCAAAAAAACCTGATAATTTACTTGATAATTGCATATCGATGGGAAACAGATGGCCTACATTACAGTCGGTTAGATCCGTTACAGTGTTTTTTAAATTTTGCCACAGCATTTACGAAAAGGTTCTTGTTCACGCCTGATCATGTTTATAGAAACAGATCATATCTTGTTCTTTGCTATGATTGTCGTTTATATTATGTTGGTATTTCTTCTTGGGAAGGAGATGAAAAGTATTTTATTCACACCGAAATCAAGCAAGAAACACGAGACGTACAGGTGCCTCATACAAGGTTCAAATGACCCGAAGAAGCAAGCTCGACTTGACAAAAGATATAACAATGTTTGTTAATCAGTAAAGAAATTTATATTGGAAATACCCTCAAGAGAACTGTTTTCTGCTTGTTTTATTGAAGTGAATAATAATATCTCCATGAAACGTTTGCGTTGCCGGACTCAAATTTGTGTGTTTTTTTTAACAAGCCTTTATTCTTTTTTTTATACGGTGTATAATTTACATATTTGTTACTAATTTATTCCAATAAAGCAACTTTCTTAACTGATGATACTTATGTGAAATCAAGCTTCAGTTGTTAAAAATAAAAAAATAGAACAGAGAATATTTTTTCTTTCGGAACTGCAGTCTCTTTCATAAATTTCGGTATGTTGTTTTAGAGACGCACATAAAAAGATTCCTTCTCTGGTCTTTTTGCATTTTTTTTTGTCTGTGGTAGTTTCTCAGGATCACGAGATTTTTCCTCTCCAAAGTTTGAGCTTATTTGATGCAAAAACATCCGAAAAATACATTATCGGTTTATAAGTGGTTTACTTGATAAGTTAACTCATTATAGTCTCAGCTATAATACCCTAAATTGGTTTGAAAACTATATTAAAGATCGCAAACACTATGTTTGTATCGATGGAATCAACTCATCTTCTAAAACTGAATCTTTTATGCAACCATAAATGTCTTAAAAAAGCCTCATCAATTCTGAGCAAGGAACTATCCACTCTAAATGAGTGGTTTCAAGCAAATAAACTTTCTGTTAATTTAACAAAAACGGCTAAGTATATTCTTTTTGGCTCTCAGCAAAAACTAAGAAATACCGAAACTGGTGGTAGCTGTTCAGCTTCTCGCTGTAAAAAACTTGTTAAATGGAAACGATGTTCTGGATGTTCTTCCGACAGGTTTCGGAAAAAGCATAATATTTACTGTTTTCAGTTTTGCAAAACGCGAACTGCTTAAGCGGAC
>JAOBRB020243125.1:0-11696 GCA_027575285.2 Zoanthus pulchellus | reverse complement strand
GTGCTAGAAAAATTGCCATCCTATCCAACCTTTAAACTATCGAACGCACTTCACTAATCTATGATTACTGCTAGTAAAGATGTTTTAAGAACATGTTTAAGAACATTTGAGACTGATATACCGAAACATTTAAGAACGTTCTGCCTCAGTCGAAAAATTCGGCGTGTGACTTTGAAACTAGTTTTCTGCATCATGCTTCATGGCCGCGTCTTCAAGGGAACTGGCGATAGCCGTGAGTGACGGCAATGTCAAATTATAGTTGCGTAATTTGAATTAGAAAAGCATTGACTGACAACTTTTAGTTTAATTATTGACATCTTTTGACGAATTTATTTATATATTCACCGTTCTTTGCCTTTACTTTTTATTTTCGGACAAATTTAAAAAAATGAATAACGTCATTCAGGACGCGGCCAGGAACCAAAAGGCGGAAACGTTTCAAATTTCAGAGGATTATAAAGATTAGTATTATTTGACCAAGAACAAAAACGTTTTAGCAAAAGCCTTTTAAATTGTATGATACCGGAGTGTCGGGAGTGTTAAAAGAGAAAAATCTCCAGATTTTAGATCTCCAGAGGTTGGAATCTCTGCAGATGTATAATTTATTATCACAAGAAATACAATTTAGAAATATATTTGGATTGAAAATGTCACAAAAGTTAAAACAACCGAACCAAACGTCACTGATGCTTAAAAGAAAACTAATTCCCAAATATTTTTTCTGTACAAGTACTAAGCAAATTAGGTACCTAAAGACGAAGATTGCTTACCAACGTGTTCGAATAAAACCGGCTTATGACTGAATCTGTTTGCGCAATCTTTACATCTTAAGATACCCTCTATATAGCCTTTCAAAAGTAGATCAGGAGGATATTCATTATAAAAAAGTTTCATAAAGCGACAAATGAAGTCAAGATCTTCTGATCGAAAAAGTTTACCAATGAAACCATTTACACTTAAATATAAACTTGGCCAATGTTCCATACTATGACGGTCAATAAAACGCTTTATAGCCCCGACGTAGCCTTTGGCTGTGACTTTGATATCATCTTCTAAATGAAGGTAGTAAGAAGCAAGATCTTCACAGTAACGCATGATGTAGACAACGTCCATTGTCTGCTTAGATCGCCAGTACATGCGTCTTTCGCCGTCACCCAAAGTGCTGGGAAGGCCTTTCAGTCGCGGGTAGAATGAAAACGGGGCTTCAATTATATGGATTAAATCATGTTTAATCTCCTCTTTAAAATGTATTTCCAACTGCTGTCGTAACAGTTCACGTTCACGTTTTGCTTCGTCAGCAAGATAAACAACAAAGATAATGTCCCAGATGTCACTCGGTTCAAGGTTGATAAGTAGAGAATTCAGCGTGGTTACTAAATAGCTGGTGGAGTGGTTACCATGCACTCTTGCTATTGTTGGTACGCCCACTGCTAAGAAAGCTATAGAAATTTAATGAGAAATTTGATGTTAAAGAAGGTCAAATTAATTATAACTGTGCTAATTTTTTAATTCACAAATCAAAAATTCCTGATCATGTCACACATTTTCTCAAACAAATTACGCTTGAGCTTTTAATGCTGTACTTATAAAGACCCATCAAACCCTGCGGGCGTATCGGTTTTGCATGCCGAAATTTCAAGAAAGGAACTAACAAAAATAGCTTTTATTTGATATAATGTTGTTCTATCGAAATGAATATTGGAATAAATTAGAAATATCACATAAGTATCTAAAGGTGTTTCAAAATGTTAAAAGAACTTGTACCTATATTCATTGTATTCTTATACAGGAGTATAAGCACAACTCGCCTTGTTTAAATATCATTCATTATTTGAGTTCGTGTTCACTAACTAAAAAATAAAATAGTTTATAATACAATCAATACTAATACTTTATCTAACGTCAATTGCGAAGGAATGAGTTGCCCATTCTTCCTAGCCAGAGGCTAATGTTTAATCAGATGATAGCTTAGATCTCGGTGTGAAAGTTGAATTTGCTGATGGAGGAAAACCAGAGTACCCGGAGAAAATCCCTCGGAGTCTGACAGAGATCGACAAATCTCAGTCCACATGCGGAGCCCAGGAATCGATCCCGGGTCGTAGAAGTGGGAGGCACGATTGATGACCACTATGCCAACCTGACAGAATTCGGAAAAAATCCGAGCTCCAGGTAGGATTTAAACCCACTTTCTAACGTGTTCTGTGTGGATGCTCTAACTTCTGATGGTGACCACCGGTTCATTTCTTGGGTCTATAAAAGAGCCGCATCAAGCGGCCACACAGCCTAGTAATGACTGACGCATCTGAACTCTCTAACAGCATCACGCCGTCACTTTTTTGCATATGAAGTTGCGGCCAACCAACCTTCAAGGTGAGTATATTAAAGATGAGACTGAAAAACGTTTTACATTATGGTCTTTTCTGAGACTGCAACTTATCTATAAGATTAAATTCATAGTTTAACCATGGTAGTTATGACATATCACAACATAGATAAAACAATGGCTCTTTACCTTTTTGTAATCTTGGTTTTCCCGCAAGGCGAACATTTTCTCTAGTCAATAAACGCCCCTCCTGGTTGCAACTAAACACTTCTGCCTTGCTATTGTGTTTCAAGTTTACCCAAGTGTTGTCATTTGAACTGGCAGGAACTTAAAAGAGTAAGTTGCACAAATTAGTAACAAGCTTTACAGTCAACTCCCTCCTTGTGGGCACCTCGCTATTACGGATACCTCGCTATTGCGGACACCTCGCTATTACGGACACCTCGCTATTACGGACACCTCGCTTTTACAGACACCTCGCTATTACGGACACCTCGCTTTTACGGACACCTCGCTATTACGGACACCTTGTTATAACGGACACCTCGCTATTACAGCGTTTACACGTAACTGGCTATCTTTATCAAAGTACATTTTTATGCCAGTGGCCCATGAGGCCTGCACTTATCTTCAGTTTCTGTAATGTTAAGCGGATGAGAGTCTTTGACTCTCCCGGGACGGGACACTAATCCATCGCAGGTTAGCTCCCAGCAGGTGCTGGTACTCACTTACCAACCCCGGGAACTGAGTTGGCTTGGGCAGGAAAGGTCACACAAATAATCGAATCTCAGCAAAGTGCCGCGATCGAACTGGGGACCTTGTGGTTGAAAAGCAGAGATCTTATCAATTGCGTCAACCACGTCCGCCTTTAAATGGTTGAAAACGATACACTAACGATGAACGTTTCCGTGTAAACGCAGATATTCTTGTCGGGAAAAAAATATCGCATAATTCTGTATTGGAGCCTACTTATTTATGCATACAGTTTTATAGGGTATAATTATAGTAAAGTTAGGAACTGAGTAAGATTTAGTTTGTATATATGTGAAATACCACCGTTCGAGAAGAATTAATGAAAAATACTGCTTCTATTTGATGAAAGTGAATTAATACCAAGAGTGCAAAGCACTAGTGGTATTAGCTCACTTTCATCAAATAGAAGCAGTATTTTTCATTAATTCGTCGAGAACAAAGATGGTATTATCTTTAAATATCATATCTACATAAAATAGAATTGATTCTTTACAATAAAAATCACTTCGCGCAGGAAAGTGTAAAAGACCTCTGGGATAGGTCCGTGCAATTAATTAATAGCACATGTGGTATTAATTTTAATTACACGGATTAAGAAAAAATTTTATTTGTATTTAATCTACGAGTATCTAACTATCTGTTGGATATTTCTAGTTGATATCACTTATAAAAAGCTCAAAATGAGAACAGCGTGCCAAAATCTGACCAGAAATGTAGATTCATGAAAAGCATACGGTGTCCGCATCCTGTAATAGTTGAAATGATTTGTACTGCACCTTAGGAAGCTAGAAGTCCAAAAAGGATAAATTTTACATTGCAGTGAAAAGATTTTTTATACTGACCTTTTGGACTAGAATCATTTATTCACTCCGACGAAGATTTTTAGATAGACAGATCGATTTATTCAGACAACCTTGGAGCCAAAAGGTTGAATTACGTAAATGTTACATTGATAAAAATAAAATTGTAATACAAAATATGGTATAAGACTCAAAAGTTAAAATAAATGCAAATAAAAGTTACAATAGTTAAGATAATATATGTACATTAAAATAATTATAGTATGCTTTTTACATTATTAAAAGTGTTGCGCACTTTAAAATTTATAAAACTTGACCAAGTTCTTTTGGTAGAACTTTCAAAAATGTTGAAAGTTCTTTTTTGTCTAATATTATAAGGGCAGACATATTTCCTTGGCAAAAGTTTATTCAGTTCATGATAGATCAGAATAAAAACTTATTTTCACTACAGTTTCTGTAGAAATAGCATCACTGACATAGCGTTAGTAGGCAAAACGTTTGGTATAAAAATATACCAGAAGTATGTAATTTGCCTGTTAAGACAATAAATTAAACAAAGGTGGCACTATCATTATTAAAGCGTTTTGAAGTAATACATCATTTATTGGAAAATCGTCATTTCAGTTCGTGCTTACCTCCGTCGTCCAGTAAGAGGATGTTCAAAATAAGTGTTAAACACAAATTAAATAAAAGAAGAACTTGCATAAGGACGTTAAACCGCGTTAGCATCACTGAACGATTCTGCAAAAATGAGCAGGAAAGAAGCAAGCGATTTAGCACAGTTAATACTATTCATCATGCATATAATTGCTGAGATTATCAGGAACTGCCAGTATTACTGAAAAGTACATTCCGCAATCCTGGCCATCTTACGAGAGCTTTGGCTCGCCAGGATTCAATGTCGGCGATTTTAGCAAACGGCGATGAGTGGCCGCGCGGCAACATGCGACAACTCCGGTGATGGTAATGATCTAAATAATCCACCATATGAGAACTCATGATCCCCAATAACTAGGGTCACTAACACGAAAACTGGACAATATTCATGATTCTGGAAATCTCGGCAAATGTATGAGCGCTTTTCATCAAGTTAAAAGTCACTTAAACCTATGGTTTAACGCATCTCAGTCATGCAGGGAATAAGAATAAATAGATAGGTTGGTTAGTACTTTAATATCGCTCCCATATCATTGATTTGTAGAAATGTACAAACGGTCTAATATGCATCCTGTATTCTGAAAAAGGTTGATGGTTACTCTGTTAGAAGTCTATTTGTGATAGCCTGCTAGTAGAGAAAAGATGGTGGATCAAATTAGTAATGAGCCCCGTTTGGCTATAATATCAAAGGATTTCATCGATAATATAATCTGTATACCTTGTGATAGCCTACTAGTATAGAAAAGATGGTGGATCAAATTAGTAATGAGCCCAGTTTGGCTATAATATCAAAGGATTTCATCGATAATACAATCTGTATACCTTGTGATAGCCTACTCAGTAGTACAGAAAAGATGGTGGATCAAAATAGTAATGAGCCCCATTTGGCTATAATATCAAAGGATTTCATCGATAATATAATCTATATACCTTGTGATAGCCTACTAGTAGAGAAAAGATGGTGGATCAAAACAGTAATGAGCCTCGTTTTGCTTTATGATGATTATTATCAAAGGTTTTATTGTTAACTTAATTTGTGCATCCTTTTTGGACCGATTAGTAGGTTTATACTAGAGCAACTAGACCTCTCGGCCTCACGGATTACCAGTTTGAATAGCACATTCGGCCTACAGGCTATTGACTCATAGTCCATTTGTTCTCGAGGTCTAATAGTTAATATTAAGTCACTGTAGGAAACACTGAGTCAATTCTTATTTGTTAGTAACTTTATTTTTAGCTAATTGTGTATGTCGTAAGAGTCTGAAAGAGTTCGTATACCTTTTATTTAATTTAAAAACAAAATCTATGCGCGACCAGTGTTGTAGAATAAGATAATGATGTATATAGAAAAAAATTGCTATGACAAACAAAACTAAGTAGTTTTTGAAACATCTGGCGTTCTCTGGGTCATATAGTTCACCTGAATTCCAATTTACACAACAAACTACGTATTAAAACAAAATTTCATCACCGGCCTCGCAGAAGGTTTGAATAAATAATCATGTAAGAAATTGTCAAAAAAAGCAAAGAGCACAGATTAGTCCAAAAGTTCTTGAGAACTAAGCAATCTACGATTAATGGAATTTATAAATAGATAAATATAAAGAACGAAGCAAAACCAAGTAAATATCTCAATTAGATAATAGGATGACATACCTGTGATAATAAAGATTCCACTATAAAACAGTATCAATAAAACATTTTTTGGTAAATGAACGGGTGTCTTCCAGACATTTAGTGAAAATAATAAATAAAGCATTGTTTATTTAAGAAAACGGATTTAGTAAAATCAGCATTGTTATGGAATATAAGCCATTACCAAGGCACCAAAAAAGGGACTTTTTTTTGGTGCCTTGGTAACAAAAAAAGAGACTTTTTTCACTTTCATTTTGAGAGACTATTGTTTGTGGTTCGGCCATTTGCAATTACTAATGGCTTCTATATATTTCAAATCTTCTCTAAATACAAAGGAAATAGATTTTAAGATTCATTACTTGAGTATTTTATGTAAATTAAGTCTTAGAAAGGTATTTAGTAGGACATTTTAAGTGGAAGCTATCGAATAAACCCAGGATTGTGTTTTGAAATGTTTTTAAATACAGAAGACGGTCTACTTGCTAATAATTGTTTGAGTGATTGTTTCTACAATACTGTATATGCAGTATATTAGTTCCATCGACCGGGCCGGACCAACACTCACGGTCTCAAAGTAATATTGAGGAGAAGGTCTTGCATTTGCACTATAATCTGCACTGAATGGTTAGACTTTCGTGTCTCTTCGGATAAGGCTAGGACGTCAGACGCGTAGCCAGCCAGTTTTTTCTGGTAAGCCCGGATTCAACAGATTGAATTTTTGATGATTTCAAAGGACCATTTTGTCTGTCCTGTACCTTCATTTTCCGAAATGAAAAAAATTGGATAAAGAAAAGTGCTATGGTTTCAGAAAAACTGGTAAGCCCGGGCTTACCTGGCTTACAGGTATAGCTACGCGCCTGGACGTTATACCGTAGGTCAAGTTGGGGCCGGCTTTCTTTCGAGAGAGTTTAAAGAACCCAGACACATCCAGCAATTTTTTTGTATTACAGGGAGTCAAATAAAGTATAGTCGTAATGTTATAACCAAGTAAATAAACTTGGCTAGCACATAATCCCAATTAATGGGATGAATGAACGCTTCACTTTTGCCTAATTTATTCATAATCGTGTTTCTTTCTCTTCGTGCGCTGTTTTTAATTTCCATGGCTACCTTGTTTCTATTGGCTAGTTTTTCATCTCCCTGCCTATATAAACTCTACATTTTCTTTCTTTCTTCCCTTTACTCCGACGAAGGACTAACGTCCGAAACTTTAGAAAGTATTCTCTTTTTTACGGTGTAGAATTTACATTTTCATTACTAAATTGGTTCAAAAATCTGAATTGTCTACACGAAGTAGAACCCAAAATCTCCAGTTGGTTGGGTTTTGCCTGTTCTGGTACAAAGTTTTCATCTTAACAACAAGAAGTTTTAATAAAATTTACTGGTTTTTATAAAAAAAAAAGCGCGTAAGCAATATCGCTCAGAGTAACTCTTGGCGGCTGTTAACGTTTTGGAAGAGCAGTTTAGTTTAGAGTTTTTTGCGAGAGTTCAACGAACGCTTGCTAATCTCGTTTAAAGTTTTTAGAGGCAAAATGTCGTTCACTAACTTAGCCTCGCTTTGGGTTCTAATGCCTCGTGATCAGGTCAGTGCTGTAAAGCCTTATTGTCATTCTCTTTGGAACCAACCAAGTAGAGAACAATTATTAAAGACATAAAAGAGAAAACAGCACCTAAAAAATCATAAAAAGTTTCATCCAGGACAAAAAAGAAATCTTGTGACTCTTTGCTCTAAAAATCTAACACCGCTTGCAACGCGCGTCGAACTCTCCGCGATTTACAGTTGAATGAACGCACTAACATAATCTACGATTACAAACTAATAGAATAATTTGATTATAACAAGTAAGTTTTCATAGCGTTTATGAAGCTTATCAACATGGCTTCATAAACATGACGCCACAGTTTATAAATAAATCCAGATTCCCACAGAAGCTAAGAAAAAGTAATAAATTTTAGCAGCCATGGGTAGCTGGTTTGTTTTTTAGGTCGGATGAACATGACATAGCTAGCAAACAGTCCTGGGTCCCTACAGAAGATAAGAACTAATAGTGAGTTTTAGCAGTCATCAGTAGTTGGTTTATTTTTTTAAGTCGCATCTACATGACATTGTCGTAACAAACAGACCCGGGTCCCTACATAAGACAAAAAAAAATTAATAGTAAAAGCCTTTTTATAATAGACCTTATTCATAAATTGCGACCGTATTCTTTTGCCCTCTTTGATATCAGCCTGAGTAGCCTGGCGTAAGATATTCTTTTGAATTTTCTGCTCGAACATGATGCTAGTGAGGCTTAATTGATTGAAAACAGACGAATACTAATTTTAACTGGTCGCCATTATAAATAAGGTCGTATACGATACTTAAAAAAGTAGTCTGTGACTGACTTTACTTTTATAACACTCAAGAACATCGTAGTTACTAATGAAATATTGTTTATGTCACAACATTTAGTATAGAGTTTTCCTTGTTAACATGTTCAAGCTCAGCTCGTAGAAAGGCATTCTCGTTATGTAACTGCTGCAGCTCAGCTTCTAAAATGAACTCCGCTGAACAGATGGAATGTTTCCCGTAGCATCCCCAGGAACGAGTTTCATCACCTGTATAAGAAATGTTCAGGTTCAGTTGTTACTGACAACAAAAAAGATAATGGTAATGACCATGACCACGACAATGACCATTACAATGACAATGACAATGCTAATGGTAATGGTAATGATAATGATAATGGTAATGATGATGCTGATGGTGATAATGATGATGATGTCGATGTGTAAGAAAGAATTAGAGAACATTGAGCACGTTCTCGAAGGATGTATTGCGATAACGCAATCAAAATACGTGGACAGGCATAACAACGTGCTCTGAATCCTATTTGTTGAAATTCTCGCCAACAACAAGTAAGTACCTAGAGAAAATTACGCATGGTACAAGCCAGCAAGCCAAAACCAGTTTATGAAGATGATCAAGGAAGAGCGTTGTGGGATGTCTCTGTTTTCGCTGAGACAGCAGAAGTACGAGCAAATCGCATTGATGTGTAGAGATTATTGACAGGTTCGAACACAAAGTGATTCTTATAGAAATGAGTTGTCCGTTGATCACTGAGCTCAGCACGTAAAACAGATGAAAATACAAGGAAATACGGATCACTTAGATTGGAATTGAAGAAAAAGTACCCAGGCTATAACTTTACACAGCATAACATCATCATCGACGTACTGGGAGGGTACTCGGAAGAAATGAGAAAGTCCGTACAAAGTCTAGCCGGGAAGAGAAGAAAACTATGCTATGACAACAAGTACACTGCAGAACATTGCTAGAAGTATGAAGATCCTAGATCAGGGACAATGAACACTAAACCGATATACATTACATTTAGATATCTCTAAATAGATCATAGACTTGTACAAATATAATTCAAGATAATTAAGGACCAGTTTTTTTTTATGGAGTATAAGTTTAAAAAACAAAAAAATAAAGCTAACTTTTTATTCTTCAAAGATTTAAAGCACCTCAAATGTACCGCTATCAATCTTTAATAACAATATTAATACAACAAGTTAAAGATATGAATTTTAATGAATAACACTGATGATATAAACGAAAATAATTTTATAACTGCGCAGATCTAATAAAAATGAGCACTTTATTAAACTAAAGTTTCTAGATATGCCGGCTCATGATACTTATCACATATGTGCTTGTATGGTAAGTTTGTTGAGGTTTTGGCTCATCGTTATCTGCTATCATTATTAACATACGGTCGTTTCTTTCTCAGTTAATGCAGCCTTTCATCAATAGCCTGAAACATCAACGATTATAATATTGACGGAAGTAAGTGATTTTTAAGGCACAGACGTTTAGAGTGTTGAGACGACTCAAGGTTGAAATATTTATGATGATCACCGTAACTGAGTGTAAAGAGCTGACCATTAGAGTGTTAGTCCTTCATCAGGGCAACTGTCATTTAGACAACTCAAGGTTGCACCGTTTATGATATCACCGTAAGTAGTGTAAGGAGCTAACGTTTAGGGTGTTAGTCTTTCATCAGAGCAACAGTATTTCAGACAACTCAAGGTTAAAATGTTTTTGATGATCACCGTAAGTAGTGTAAAGAGCTGACGTTTAGAATGTTAGTCCTTCATCAGAGCAACTGCAATTTAGACTACTCAAGGTTGAAATGTTTATGATCATCACCGTAAGTAGTGTAAGCAGCTGACGTTTAGAGTGTTAGTCCTTCATCAGAGCAACTACTGTCATTTAGACGACTCAAGGTTGAAACGTTTATGATGATGACCGTAAGCACTGTAAGGAGCTGACGTTAAGAGTGTTAGTCCTTCATCAGAGCAACTGTAACTTAGACAACTCAAGGTTGAAATGTTTAATGATGATCACCGTAAGCACTGTAAGGAGCTTACTTTTCGAGTGTTAGTCCTTCATCAGAGAAACAGTAATTTAGACAACTCAAAGTTGAACTTGTCATTCGGTTTGTGAGTTCATTGAAATGCTTCATGTAAACTAAAAAAAGAAACACTGTCACCTATATTTTAATTCATTGTCAAACGAACGTACTTTTTTAATGAAATCTATTTCCTTTTAAGTTACCTGATTCAGTTCTGTTTTCTGCTGCGCTGTTACTTCTGTTGAATATATCTGAGATACGTCTAAGCGCAGTCGAAAACTTACTGGCTTTGATCACTTCTTCTTTTTCTGATGAGTTTTTCTTTGTCATTTTCCTCTTCAAAATATTTCCCATTTTTCGAAGTCAATCTGTCGAAGCAACTAAGATGAGAGAAACAAATTATACCTTCAGATACGGCACTGCGCAAGAGACAGCTAGAAACGATGCAAACTGATAAAACTCAATACAAACCGGAACAGCGTTTAACTCGGACATTAAAGCTGTGAAAGAATTATGAACTAAATACCTGTGGTAACCACTTTCAACCCTGTTTCAATGTTGAAACAGAGAGTAATTGCGACTTGAATTGAATTTGATTGATATTTTCTGAACGCGAAAGAATATTTTCGGAGTTTATTTAATGAACAACCAGTAATAGGAAAGACTAATTTCGTGAATACTAAGATATTTTCATTGTGTGTAAACCAATGAGGAGCCTATGAATACTGCAAAGTAACCTCCAAATATGGTTTTAAATGTGAATGACGTGTTCCGGAATGCTTATAACATTTCGTGTTCCTAAATTACAATATTTAATTTAATTGTTAAATAGAACTTTCAACCTCGTGGTTTGCAACTAGTGGTACCGAAAAGTGTTGAGTGTTTGGAAGAGCTGCAGTACCGTAGCCAGAGCTTCTAAAGCGCTGAGGCGAAAACAGGTTGTCTAGGGGGGTCCGGGGGCATGCTCCCCCGGAAAATTTTTTTAACCACAAGCATCATTTCATGCATTCTGGGACTACCTGAGGATGAAATCGGTCACTTTTTAACTTAGAAAAATAGTAACTTAAATGTTGCTACTGTTGCTTTCTACATTGAAACTTATTTTGGAAGGGGGAAACTCATCAGTGA
>JAOBRB020243014.1:0-11696 GCA_027575285.2 Zoanthus pulchellus | reverse complement strand
CTGTAACTTTATTATTAGTCTATCATATACTTGTCAATCATTTTAAACTTATCTTATATATATTTTGTAACGAACTTGTGAATTCATTCTTCTGAAGATGGCATAAGTTATGCCGAAACATGTCAAGAATAGAAACCCTATTCGTATATGTGAGAGTTATTTTATCAATTGGCAAAGGTCATGGAAAAGTCATGGAATTTTATATTTTCCTTGGGCTATGGTTTCTGGCGAATAAAATTTTAATGTGATGGAGCGCAATTGTTCTGAGATGAAATTATGAAATTGTATTACGTTAACAAATTTAATGTTTTGCTCGAAATTCAAGAACGTTACACTGTCTTTCAGTGTCCAGAAGATGTAATTGGCATTTAAAGTTGAATTAAAGTTGAATTTAAAGTTGATTTAATGCGTGCCAAAAATTACGGTGTTCAGCTTACCAATAGATAAAGATAACGCCCTGGGAACCCCTACAGTTACCATCTATGTAACATTATCCGGCTGGGTTACCAGCGTGGTTGGTCCTTGTGGTGTAGTGGTTAACACGTCGGACTAATAAACCGAAGATGTAGGGTTCGAATGCCGCCGAGGGCTTATATATGATATTTTTCTCTTATTTCTTTCTATATGAATTAAAGTGTGACGAGCCCGGTTTTTTTTGGAGTGGATTCATTGGTTTCTTGATATTTCTGAATCATGGAAAAATGACATTTGATCATGAAGAAGTCATGGAAAAAGTCGTGGAATTTCACTTCTTATTCTCAGTGTGAACACTATGCAAAGTAGTGTTTTATACGCATGTGCGCACGTGCGTACTTGAAGTGACCAGAAAATCTTGAAATTTTTAACATTTTACTGGTATGCGACCGCAAGATTTGTGATGAAAATAGCAGTTTGCACAGCTCAAAGAAAGAAACCTCGCTCTTTGCTTATAAATGATAACTATACTATAAAAAGTGAAAAACGCTGTGGAGCGCTTGCTCGAGGATTCACAACCAAAACAAGTTTTGTTAGCGCGAGTTTGCTCAAAATAAGGACAAGACCCTTTGCTATTTGCTTGTATTCACAGAACTAATTCGGAAAAAAATGAAGAACGCAGTGTTTTTCGCTCAGTTTTCTTTGGTTTCTAGATCATATGTACTTAAGTGTATTTGAGAAAGTGACCACGCCACGCTCCTGGTTTATTCTAAAGAGGCAGCTGTAAAAGGCTTAATATATTCACAAAGGGACGAAGGAAGATTGACGGAATTTTGAACACTCGAGTCCTTCGTAAGAGTAAAGAAAAAGAAGAGGGGAGTTCAATGGGATATAAACTTGGAACGACAGTTATCTTCCCATTTAATTTTTAACACTTAAATTGTGTATTGACAAAAATTTCAACATTTCTTTGTATATTCCTCATTAACAGGCTGAAGGAGTCAAAGGAGCGCAAGGTGCGGCCGCAAGTGAAGGTGTTCTCGCAAACTTTTTCAACAGTCTTCTAAATAAGAAGACAGGTGGTATACCATCATCTGGAGTGGCCGGACCTGGACGTGGTGCACCCACAGGAGTGAGAAGTGATGCCGCTGCTGAATTGGATCGCATGAACAGATCTAGGAAAGTGTTGTCAAGTGAACAAGATTCTTCAAACGCATAATATATTGGTGACTTTGTGAGCAAAGCGTCTGTAAAACTAAAGACAAAAAAATACATCCATGTCTGAAAAGTAAGTAGACATTATGACCTGGAGGCTGAAATGCAGCAGGGCTGGATATTTGGAGTTAAGTAGCAGGAAACTTTATGTTGTGAGGGATTTCCAACTTCATCAGCTTCGGTTTTGTCAAGCAAAAAGAGCAGTTATGTTCGGAAACATCCACGACAATGGAACAGAATGTTCAACCGCCTTGTAATACCCTGATCCTCAAATTGTTTGGCATGAAGGTTTTAAAGTTATCTATTAACCCTTTCACTCCCAGCTGAATTATTAAGTTCTCCAAACTTGAGCCCATACTTTTCATTAAGCATGTTTGAGAGAATTTGACTTTTAATCTTCAGTAGTATTCTATTTTTGACCAATTCTCATTTTCTCATTACCAAATGCCTTATTTTGTTTTTGTTATATAAGAGAAATTGAGCGTTGATAACTGATCGGGAGTGAAAGGGTTAAGTTAGAACATAGATGAAGTATTGTAATTTGTTGTAAAAGTGACGTAATAACTTGTGATGGTGCAGTGAGTTACATACTGTAGTTTGTTTGTTGTTATTGAGTAGTATTGAACTAGATTGCGCACGGCAAGGTGGGGCTGTGTCGTTCAAAGGTTAGCTAACCTCCTAGTCAAGCACCAGTCCCCTCTGTAAGAAATGATAGGGCCAGGTCAAATTACTGTGTTAGGGCACGGATCCGACCGAACCTCGTTTTTTCCAAATGCAAGAAAAAAAGTTTAATCTTTAGTTTTTGGACCTCTGTGTACACATGGAGAAAGCATAAACAAGCAAATGTCAAAACAACTTCGTTCTTTAACGATTGACTATATACTTTTAAAACATTTTGTTCCTTGACCAAAGAAGATAAAGTTTTTGTTTGTTTTTATCTCTTGCTCATAAAAAGTAACATCCATTATTATCTTTTGGTAACGTTAAAGTTTCAGCGTTTTGTTACCTGGCGTGACACGGATATGATTTATGTAAATTACATTTTTTTCTGACCGACCGATTCAAATTATTTTATAATCAAAGGTATTCCTTTGGAAAGCTCGTGGAGTAAGTAAGATACTGTTGGAGGTGCTGTATCTTGACTCTTGTTCATTGATTAATACTGAAAGATTCCTTAGACACTGATACGTCATACATTTTTACTTCCGTATATGTTGCAGTAAAGATCGCTTTGCAATTGGCTCGAAAACAATGGTCTTCAGTTTCAATTGTTTTTGAACCAATTACAAAGCGAGCTTTACTGCAGCATATGCGGAAGTGAAAATGTATGACGTATCAGTGTCTAAGGAATCTTTCTCGATTAAAATATACTGTACCACATGTGCTGGTTTGCCGAAGTCATGTACCAAACACCGAAATATCACGTGACAAATTGAACATCTTTCATTGGTAGCCAAATATGAGCGTTCTTAACTATCTAGTACTAAATATGTAAATTATACACCATATAAAAGAAAGAATACTTACTAACGTTTCAGACGTTACTCCGAGGAATGACTAATGTCCGAAACGTCAGTAAGTATTCTTTCTTTTATATGGTGTATAATTTACATATTTAGTACTAAGTTGTTTTTTTTTAAACACACTGACGCAGATCAAACAACGATCTTTTAACGAACTTGAGACGATCGGAAATCGATTACAAGTTTCTCATTGTTTACGCCTGACATCCTGATTCCTCAACCATCCCGATTGCTCTCGACGAGCTAAAAACAATAAGACGATCGGAAATCGATTAAAAAATTTCTCATTGTTTACGCCGGAAAACCTGGTTCCTCAACCATCCCGATAGCTCTCGAGCTCTCGACGAGCTAAAAACAATAAGACGATCGGAAATCGATTACAAATTTCTCTTTTTTTTTATACCCGACATCCCGATAGCTCTCGAGCTTTCGACGAGCTAAAAAAAGCTGTGCCCAAACAAATCAGTTTGGTTTGGTTTAGACGATCTTTTGAAATACTGATTGAGTTTTCCATTGTAAAATCTTGTTCATCCTCCAATTGCAACTCCAATCCTTTCCTGTATGGTAGGAAAATATTACGTTGTTCAAAATGTTAACCCTAGGTTAGTGCTAATTGGCTTTTGAACAACAGAATTGATGCCTCTTGATGATGCCTCAGGTAGATCAAGAAGCAATATGAGACAATATTTTTCTCCTTAATGGGGAAAGACGGGACATACTGTATGTAGAGCATTCAGTTTTGTTGTCAGAGACATGTAAAATTACTACATTTCATGTAATATATCAAACACTTGTACTGTGTTTCATCACATTTTCAAACACTGAGAAGAGAGTTGAAAATACGAGACACTGCGGAGTATTTTTATCGAAATTGAAAGTGTTTGAAAATGTGATGAAACACTATCTTGAGTGTTCGATCAATCTCAATCAAAAACTAAAACGAAATGATAAACGAAAAAATAAAATCGTTAAATATATGCTATGATTTCTTTTGTTTCAACTTGATAAATTATTGAGATGCAAAAGGAAAATACTAATGCAGTTAGCTATCTCAGAAACTGCTACTCCTGTAGGCTTTATTAAAGGAGCAAAACAGCATCGCACATGTTTCTAGACAATAATTAATAAATATTATGACTTAGGGATTAGAAATGTACTGCGAGAAAAGAAAACGAGATCAAGTCAAGCGTTTTGTATTATTGGCTAGAAAAACGTGCGATAATGGTATATTCCTTTTAGATAATATCTCAACTTCCATTTTTCTGAAAAACTACTTATAAGGTATGTGACTTCATTCCATGGTTGGCGGTTTTCAGCTGACATGGCGACCATGTTGGTGTATGCTCAACTAAAGAATTTTGATTATTTCTTTTGTTTCGGACATTAACATGGCCGCTATATCTGTTGTCTTATGTGTCTCATGAAGTTGTAAGAAAACCAAGAACATAATCGAGTCCACGTGTTTAGCCACTGCACGATCACAAGGCCGTTCTGACTATAGCATTGTAAACTAATATTATACAATTATTATTATCAATAATATCATCAATAGTAATTAATTTTGACTAAAAGTTAATTACAAGAATCTAAAATAATTTGAGATCTTTCCTTACCTTGCATCCCATATCATCACCTGGTATTTAATTAGTCTTTGCACTACGATGTTGGTATTTGTCATGTGTGGGTATGGAGTCCCCTAAATTGGCCAACGCAGTTTTCGCGTTCGTCAGCCGTCGCTGCTATTTGAAATAGTCGATGCTGTTTGTAACCGTCCACTACATGCCGTAAGACAGTCGATACCATCGGTTGTCACTGATGCCAACTCTCACGATTCCACCGTGCAGGCACTTGATTTTTGTTCATTTCTCACGGTCTCACGACATGACTCAGTTTTCTCACGATTTTAATTCTCTATTTCATTTCTTGCAATTTTAATACATTGTCACCTCTACTTTAGTTTGATACTAAAATTTTACTCAAACAGCAGTTACCTGTTTATAATTCTTAATTGAAGTAAAGTTAAGTCGAATAATAATACTTTTCGTTTTGAAATTGATTCTCTTATTGAACAGTTATTTGTATTGTATTGATAAACGTACTACCATGTAAACATTAAATACAGTGAAATTATTTCATTCTCATTACTTTTTGTAAAATCTGCAGATTTTTTACTCTCTGAGATTGGCAGGGCTGTCGACTTTTTCTAAAGATAGCATCGACTGTTTCAAATGTCGACGACGGTTTACGAGAAGGAAAATTGTGCCACCATTAAAAAGTTTTGCAGCTGTAAACGACTAAGTTCTTGTACTGCAACCAGCACATTTAACGACTCAAAATGACGGCGCGCTGTAGATAAAATTAAGGTTGAACTCTATTTCCAAAAATTAACAAGTGCAAAATTTTCAAGAAAAGACGACACATTTTAACTTAGACACTTTTCAGCAGAAATCTCTGCCTTCTTCAGTGTTATAATGCGAGTACAAAAATCTCCATGACATAGCAATGACAAAACGGTTTAACTACACTTAACAACGAACTTGAATTAGAGAGGTCTATTAGAATTGCAGCTTAACCCTTTTCAGTCCCAATCGGTTATCAACACCCAACTTCTCGTAACATAACACATACAAAATAAAACATTTGGCCATGAGAAACTGAGTATTGATCAGACAAAATAAACTACGGACGATTAATGGTAATTGGACTGAGTGGAGTGCAATTTGGTTCAAAATCAAACGAACGATTCAAAATCGCACAACCGAGAAGCGGTTGCACAACACGAAGTTCAATTACCACCAAATTATATCCATTTTGAAATCTAACACATTGACATTGTATAATAAAAAAGTATATAAATTGTAAAAATATTGTTTACAACTGGAAAAGTTACCACTTCTCCATTTTGCCTGAAACTTGCCAGAGTTGACCCTGACATTTTGCCTTTTAATTCTGTTACATGATTGGTCAATTTTTTAGTTTTCTACAATCTGATTGGTTGTTCAAGATGGTGCGAATTAGAGTTCAAAATGACCCGATTTAGGCTGAAATCAAGCTGCTAAGAACCAATCAGATTGCAGGATTCACTAGTGATTTCAAAATGAATATAGTTAAAAGTAAAATTCTCTTAAACTTTTTCAATAAAAAGTATAGGAACAAGTTGGGAGAATTTAACAATAAAACTGGGATTGAAAGGGTTAATGTTGAAGTTTTTACATGTCGTGAGTATTGAGGGAAGGCTTTTCCCAAACGGTGTACATTGCTTTGATTTGGAGGTTGAAAGACGATGAACGGTAAATAATTGTGCAGTTTTTCACTCTTGTATTACCATTGATGAAGGCAGTAGTCAGTCGAATTTGAAATTGAATTTTTTTGTTGCTTTTTGACATATTTTTGCGAAGTTTGCTTTTTGTTCGTACAAATGCCAATTGCTGACATGTAGACCAGGTAATTTGAGAAAAGTAATATTTTAGATTTCAAATTTTGTCGGAATGGCAAGACTAACCTCAACAGAAACTTTGCCTCCATTCAAATGTAATTTTTGAACGTTCTGTGAATGATATCTTAATTTCAATTGTGTGGTTTCTGTAACGTGAATAATGTTAAAGATTATAAGAGTTGCGGTAAAGTATTTATATTTAAATACGAGTCTTTAACTGGTATAAATTGCATGAGGGCGTTCTTAGCGACCAGCTGACTGCAAACATTCTGAACATAGAGACTTAGTACCAACGTACTAATCAGTCATCCTGCTTTCTAATTGGCTACTTAACTAGAGGTCTAATGATGGATCAAATATGTAATGAACCCCATTTTGTTATAAAATCAGATGTATTCATCGATAGTTTCATTTGATACCAATTAGGCCTCTCGACCTCATAGACTACCAGTTTAAACATCCCATTCGGCCTACGTCCTTATTGACTGGTATTGTGTTCGTCTTCGAGTTATTAAATTTCTTATTTAATAGTTAAGGTTAGTGGTTATAAAACATGGCGTTTACGAAAGCAAATTACTTGTCGCATAAGCAGTGTTTACAATCTTGTAATCTTTGGCTTTCATTTTTGGAAATTCGTAACTATAGCATTAAATGTTGAAAGAATAATCCGTCCTCAAATCAACTTCCATGACTTCCTGAAGTCAAAACTTTAATGACAACAAACTGAAAGTGCTTTCAGAAAAACAATCCATGCCATTTTTATTTATTGATGTTTTTAACTTTTCCTGGTAAACAAATCAAAAGCAAATTTTGTGGTTATGCATGGAAAGAAATAATAACTGGATAAAAGAGTACGTTAGATGTGATGAAGGTTTAATATATGTAAAAATATAAAAAGCTGTTAATTAATTTTTGTAACTTCATTGTCTGTTTCACCTCACCTGGTATTGCGCAGCTGGTCGCTCTAAAACTTGAGCTAAATATAGATAGAAATGAGTTAGAAAGATAGAAAGCATGAACTGACAGCAAATTATTCTGATCTATGTTACCTAGGAAATTAGTGGCTGTGTTTACTGTCTAGTAAAAATGGAAATAAAAAAAACAAAGTAACTACTTGCCTCTATATTTTAACAGATAGATATTAATTAACAGTTATTCCAAGAGCGCGCGTTGGATATGAGATGATAAATAGCCATTGGCTTGAGATTTGTTAATACGTGGACGTTGCGTTGTCAACGGAGAACGTAACAAACGCCATGTTTAACAGCTTGCTGTCTATATTTTAAAAACTTGTAAATATATAAAACTCGCATTTTCGTTGCCGCCCAGACACTGAAGCCTATATATTTTATCTATATTAACAAACAATCATTCGAAGTCCTTTTTCCATTCGATTATGGTCTTATATATTATCATATTAGCTTTATCTGTTTTTTTGCAATTTTCTCCCTTACGTTTCTATTAGAAAGGTTGACGTTGGTGGGACTGTTGTGATGATAAAAATACATTGGTTGTCTTTACACTAGGCCGTTAAGTAAGCTTGAGAGCTGCTAAGTTTTACTTAACCAAAACTGCCTGTGTGAAGATCTAAGCAAAATCTCAAGTAACTTTACTTTGCATCTGATTAAAGTCGGAAAGTTGAAACAATTCAAGAAAGTTTCAAGCGACTTGAAAACCATCCTTATCGCCGACTTAGCTGACTTGCGGTTTTCTAGGGCTGTCAATCATTACTGCGGTCGCTCCAATTCGCGTTTTTAATGTCTGCAAGAAGGCGCCAACTTGTCTTCAGTCGGGTTAGCTGTCAATTTTCTTTTCCTCAAGCTACTTTCAAGTAAAGAAGTCCCTTGTGTGTGAAGTGTTGAGTGTTCTTATTAAGTAAAAAAAAATTCTTGACTTGAAATATTTCTAAGTTTACTTGGATTCTAGTGTAAAGACAGCCAATATTATTTCTTTGCTATGTTTTATTATCAGAAAGTTCTGAAAAACTAAAAGAAAAACAAAATATAAATTAAGAATGGTAATTAACAAGAAAGATATCTATGTAGCACAACGGACTGATTTAAAATATTAACTACTATCCAAATTACACAAGAAAAACAAACTTTTTATTTTCGAAACAAAAATCTAAAAACAAGAATCAACAGAACGAGTAATTTCATGTGTATATATTTTGGGCTATATTATCTCAATATAAGCCTATTGATAGGTATATAGATTAAACTCTCTAAATATTGTCTAGTAGACTGATAAATTTCACTGAATAATGAAATCATCTCGTCCTACAAAAAAATTTGAAACACTATTTTCTTCGATAAAGTCAATAGTTCTCAACAGTAATTATTCTCAATAGTTTCATTTGATTTTAAACGGAGCTAACACTTGAAAACAGAC
Source organism: Zoanthus pulchellus (assembly GCA_027575285.2). Classification (NCBI taxonomy): domain Eukaryota; kingdom Metazoa; phylum Cnidaria; class Anthozoa; order Zoantharia; family Zoanthidae; genus Zoanthus; species Zoanthus pulchellus. The sequence goes on along the minus strand of JAOBRB020243014.1, from coordinate 2,717 downwards.
AAAATGCTTCTTCGTTCGTCATTATCAAAGACTGGCGCTCCGCCCACACTAACACGTTTTTATTGAAAACGCTAGCTTTCTTTTGCGTTTCGCTGTCCGCCACATACGCGGGAGCGTTTGTGAAAGCAGGTTTTCGAAAACACTACACAAAATATGAGAACAAAAACAAACCAAAAATACACCAGCTTCAAGAATATTTTCAAATTATCTGTTTTCACAACCTCATTGTACTTTTTGTCAGTTCGGCCTTGCAGAATATTTTAATAATCACCAAATAATCTGTACACTTGAGAGTGTTTAATTGCTATTTGTTACAAGTGTAAACTTTACAACAATAGTTTTTTATGTTACTTGTTTTTGATAAAGATATCACCAACCTCCTATTCTTTTACTTTTTATTTGTTCCCATGGAAACCATGCAATTACACCTTAAATATATTCAACTGATCAGTTCCCTCCTCGCTCATTTGGTAACAGAGGCAAACTATCTGTCATCCTTAATTTCTGCAGGCTAGTCACAGGTTTGAAATCCTTTTTGGAAATATTTAATTTTAGAAAAGTTTCAAATTATAAAGATGAAGCAGCTTTGATTTAAAAGAAGACTTATGAAATAGCATCTTAGCTTAGCTAATGCTCAATTCTTCATGGCGAACCTTATGTTCAAGATTATCCAAACGGTCGCTAAGAAATTGAACCGATTCTCTGAAAACAAAACAATAAAAACGTTGGAAACTTTGTTCCCTTGTTAACAGAACAAAGTTAATTGTAGTTTGTACTTTCAAGCAGCCATGAACAAAATAATTTTATTATACATACTTTGAATGCTTATATTTAACTCGGCGTATATTGTTATTTAATCTTGTTTACTATTATTTATTCGCATTTTGTATAAAGATTATCGAAAAAGTTATTTTTTAGTTGAGCTGCTTCGAATATTGCATCGGAAACGTTTCCGTACTCGGCCGTTGCTCCGTCCTAATGCGTATGTATCTTAGAATGATATAGTGTTATAAAAAAGAGTGTAGCTCTACATATTAAGATTGAGTAAAAATGGAGTGTCGGAAGTGGATAATGCATTTTAAATCGTAAATTAGGTCTAAACTAATTTTTTTCTTCCCTTTTAGATTTCTTTACTTCAACTGCGTCGAAGTATGAGATCTCTACATTGGATTGTAGCGATGATCTTCTCTCATTTGTTTATCACAAATGCTGAAATTCTGTCGGATGATAACTCTGCTGCTCTGATTGCGAACCTTACAAAGAAAGTGGAGTCAATGTCAAAAACAATTGGGGCGATAGCTCGCCAAATGATGCTTCAGCAACTGTTTATTGAGGAAAAAATCCGTTCCGATGCTAATTCTGGAATAAAACAAGTTCGACATAACATCGAGGGAACCAAAAACTACCACTCAGCAACTCACACATCTTCAACCCGCGTGGTTTCTATCCACGATCACTCCAACAACGATCGTACGGTTGGCATGGGCGAGTTTATAGGTGTTCTTAATGGAGTGGAGTTTCGGACGAGACACAATGATTATCGACTGTACATGCCCCATAGGACAAGCCCGAAATGGCACGAAAGAGAACCGATTCCTTTCCCGGATGTTCCACCTGAAGTGTTAGCCAAACAAAATGTTGATGATCAGATCAAAGAGATGAGAGAATGGTTCAAGGCTTGGAGAGACCAGGATTTTAGCGTCCGGGACTACAGAAAATATTTCAGACCTGTTCTTTGCTATCTCGAGGGAGCCTGGACTACTGAAACAACAGGTGCAATTGATGAACCTTTTGAGAGTGACCGCCATTTTATCGACGCCAGCAGCTGGTTTGATCTTCAAGAGAAAATCCGTTTCACTTCCTACACTGGTCGTAAAGACAATCTGGAAAACTTTTCCTTTCTTCCAACTACAGTTATGAACGTTACAAGGAAAGGTTTTCCTGTGTTTGCCCAGTGGAACTACAGAATTCTGTGCAACCCAATCAGCCGCGATCTTCCTCTAAACAGAATGAGAATGGTGGACGAGCTCGGACCGAGAATGACGGCTAAAAGAACATACGATGAACAAACAAGGAGTCGTGCAGCTCGCTTCCAGCTAAATCCGTTTGACAAAGGAACGTGGACAGAGGGTATTTATGGAAAACGATGGGGATTGCTAGATGAACTGATGAGCGAGGTACAGACTCTTAATTAGCTTGTTTCATACATAGTTAATGAATTGATTTTATACAATGGACAAAAGATTCCTATTTTAACCCAAAACCTGCAATTAACTTTTATTACATACAAAACATTAATTAACGCAAAGTCACGTGTTATTGTAGTGACCTTATTTGTCTGCTTGGATTATAAGGACGGCCTTTTGACAAACTTTTCTTCAATCAAATAAGTTTTTAAAACGACGATCTATTCATACGTTTTTAGTAGTTTGCTTTGAACAATTTGAATACTTCATGCATCATAGTTACTAGAGTCCCCTTTATTAACCATGACTTCATATATCTCTTCACTAACTATAAAAAAACTTTGAAATTTCGTTTAGTTACATGAATTAACCAGGACATGGACATCTTTGATCAGATTTTAAAGCTTGCAAGGTTTTTAGTTATTATAATAGTATAAACCTAAATTAAATAAATTAAGTGGTTTATTAATAATCTAAAATTTGCAGCCATGGGCTGAATTACAATAGATTTTACAATCAGTACGATTCGAT
>JAOBRB020242905.1:0-11697 GCA_027575285.2 Zoanthus pulchellus | reverse complement strand
AGAGAAAGCCAAATGATCGTTTTCATACAAAAAATTGTTCAAAATGGCAAAACCTCCCAGTAGTCAGAGGGTTAATATGTATTGATAGGAAATCCTGCTTTGAGATCTTACGCTGGGTTAAATTTTCAGTCTTAAGCCAAACGGTATTAATTTCTGATTGAATTGAGCCAGGCGCCCTACCTGGTCTAAAGTACCTAAGGAGAACGATGTAGAGTGATAAATGGATTACTATAATGTTCAGTGGATGAGGTAAAAACCATTTCTAGGTTATTGTAGGATCCCTTGTTCCTAAGGTGATCAGAATTATAGGTGGATTACTGATAACATATTAGGGTAACAGCCATTTGTTGCCTATAGTAGTCCTGACCCCTTGTTCCAAAGTTAATCAGAGTGTTACATAATAAGTGGTTAAATTTCAATCTGAAGTCTCCTTTGGTCCTTATTTTAATTACTTGTTTAACATTTTTAGGACAGAGCATGTGAAGCGATGGAAATATTTGATGAACTGGTCGAGTCTGAAGTGAGCATTGTCACGCCACACCTTAGGGCCCTCGTTGAATTTTGTCTGCAGGTAACAATCACAGACTACATCTTTTGAGGAGTTACTGTGACGATTTTCTTAAAGCTGTAACTTAAAATAAAATATGAAAATAAAATAAATAAAACATTATTTATACAGTACTCGGATTTTGGTGTAAATGAGAAGCTAATTTCATCGAGTTTGACACACTAGACACAATCAATCAAAGGTATCCTGTGGTAAGCTCGTGGAGTAAAGATATGGTGTCTGGGAGGTATTGTATTTTGACTGTTCTTCATTGCTTAATATACAGTGATCAACCAAATGTGCTGGTTTACCCAAGTCGTGAATACGAAAATATCACGTAATGTACTGAACGTCTTTCAATGGTAGCCGAAGAAGAGCATTCTTAACGAACATTTAACAAATGCACGAATGCTTCTGCCGAACTATAGATGATCCGAAATCTATTACAAACTTTCTATTGTTTACACCTGACATCCTGGTTCTCCAACCATCACGAACTAAAACCCCGACTGATTGGAGGAAAACCAGTTGGCTATTTACAAAGTGTGGTGGATATGATGCAGGGATCACCCAAGACCAATCCAAACAGTGATCAGAGTGAGATATGAACCCCAACTTGTTGGAAGGGACTCAGTCACTCAGGGATCACTCAAGATAATCCAAACACAGTGATCAGAGTGAAATTTGAACCTGATACGCAAATTCAGCACCCTGACCACTGCCTCGTCATAAAAATTGTTTAAATAGCGAACAAATGAGCTGCTGTGGTTTAACATGCTTTCTTGCAATCCACAATTAGTTGTCCCCTTGACAATTAAAGGTGCTCTCTAAATGTATGTTACATAACCTAAACCTGTTTCCTGTTTGTGACACTTAATCACAACGACTAAACAATCTTTTAACACCGTTACTTGCATGAATGAATGTTAAAAGTTGATGCTGTTCTTCTGTTTGACTTAAGTGTAATTGAAAGGAAGTTTTAAAGTGTAACAAACCCTTTTCTTAATTTTGCGTGAAACTTTTTATCATACAATACTAAGCATGTTTGCGAAAATGTTGTCGATTTTGATCAAATCTCCTTCTTTCGTTGTCACTTTGATTTTTCCTCAATCTTGGCCTTGTCCTTATAGGGGCCAATTTACCTAAAGTACTGTAAATTAAATTACACCATGCCTTCCTCCCATCGTAGTTATATTTACTTTAAACACCATAGGAATAGTTCAAAATGTTTTATTTTCTTTGCTGCTTGCAAAGTCAAGTCTATAAAGCATCTGAGCCCTCAGTGACAGTGAGTGTAAATAACAATACAGCGACGTGGCAAATCTCAATGTAGGACTTCGTATTCATCTCACAGGTTGCGGGCAATTCCCATTACAGTGATAACACAAGAATAAAAGCCCTATCATTCATCAGTTGGCTTGCAAGTATTAAATCAAAGGTAAGCCTATTTTTTTATCTTTAGGTGCACAGACTCTCGTTACTGTACATGTTGTAGAGCAGAGAGGGAGAAGAGAGGGCTTGTCAGTGTTTAACAAACTATTTACAATAAACAAAAAAGACACGAAGAAGTTTGTAGAACAAAATGAAAAGGACATCGACATCAGCAGCAAATGGCTTACGGCACTTTTCGTGAATTTGACTAAATAGAGCATGTTTTTGTCCGGCGTATCGGAGAAAAACCTTCTGAGAAAATTCCTCTGAGTAAAACCCTCTGAGTCAGATTGAGATCGACAAGTCTCAGCCCACGTGTGAACTTAATCTGAGGTCGTAGAGGTGGTACAAGTGACTGATGACCACCATGGCAACCACTCTGTTATCAACACCCAACTTCTCCTTACATAACACATACAAAAAATAAAGCATTTGATAGTGAGAAATTTAGAGTTGATCGAACAAGGCCAAGCACAGAAGATTTAAAGTGAAATTCTCCCAAAATTGCTCAATAAAAAGTTTTAGGTCAAGTTGGGAGAATTAGCAATACATAACTGGGACTGAAAGGGTTAATTTCTTTTGTTGTTAAAATGACTACGTATTTGCCAGCTAATTTGTACTAACCTTTACATATTGTTGAACAAACAGGTAATAATGAAGGGGAAATTACTACTACCTATTCTGTCAGTCGTGTTTCCCCTAATGGCGTCCGCTCCTAGTGATAATGAGTTTGGGGACGATGAAGATGAACTCGCGGATGGAGCAGAGGCAAGCCGACCCTGCGCAGTTGCATCTCAGGTGATTTCCACCTCGTTATGATTATAAGTATGAGGAAAGAGAAAATACCATAGTTTTTCACTTTTAATCCGAAATTTCCCCAATTTGACGAAAATAGCAAAATTACAGATAATATTCAGTTTTAAGCCACACTGCGTTTTTAGTACCGTAACATGCTAAGTAAACACAGCAAAATGTCCTAATTTCAAAACAAAGTTTTAACAGAACATTTTCGTTTTCACACTAGTAAAAACATTGTAACAGTGCATTCAAGTGCTAACCAATGTACGTTAAAGTAGGAGTAACATGAATAGAAAGGTGCGAAGTTTAGCAAAAAGATTATTATAGAACGAAAGGGCGCATATTATACATATGAATTAGACTACTAGTCAATAGCTCATAAGGCCGTAGGCCGAATGATGTGTACAAACTCATATTCCATATGGCATAGAGGTCTAATTGTTATATTATAAACCTACTAAAAGCTAAATCCTTATACAAGCCTAGTGGCCCATGGGGCTGGTGCTTATCTCCGGATTCCGTAGTGTTAGCAGATGAGAGTCTTTGACTCCCCCTGGACGGGACACTAATCCATCGCAGATTAGCTCCCAGCAGACGCTGGTACTCATTTACCTACCCCAGGAGAATGGAAAGCTGAGTTGGCTTAGGTAGAAAAGAAGGTGACACAAATATTCGAATCTCGGCAAAGTGTTGTGATCGAACTGGGGACCTTGTGGTTGGAAAGCAGAGATCTTATCAACTGCGCCAAAAACCTACTACAGTCAACTCCCGATATAGCGGACACCCTGGGGACCGTAAGGTCGTGTCCGTAATCGTGAGGTGCGGGAAAAAAATCCCCCAGTTTTACTTTTATATTAAACCGTATGACTCAGTACTGCCACGCTGCTTTATTCCTGCTTAACTTTGTTTATTGACTGATTTATGAAAACATAAGTTATGGCAAGTGGCTGTATGTTGAATGTCAAACAAGTTGTGTAACCTCAACTACAACATTATTTGAATAGTTAAACAGGTTTGTAACTGCCAAAATTCGGCTTTTTGGTGGATGTAAAGGCTGGCTCACTATTATTTTGCCAAATACATGAAATTATGTGGCAGCAATTTTTGAAACATGTCGAAATTGTCCGTTATAACGGGAGAAAAACAATAAAAATTTTAGTTTGGGACCAGGCGAAGTGTCCATATGTCCGTAATAGCAAGCGTCCGTTTTAGGGAGAGCTGTTTTCATATATTTCTTTATGGTTACAGCTGGGGATTTTCTTCATGGTTTCAGCTGGGGATTTTCTTCTGTCCGTAACAGTGAGGTGTCCGTAACAGTGAGGTGTCCGTAACAGTGAGGTGTCCGTAACAGTGAGGTGTCCGTAACAGTGAGGTGTCCGGAATAGCGGGGTGTCCGCAAGGCGGGAGTTGACTGTAATCGGTCAAAAACAGATGTACAAACTTTAGATTATCGGGGCTCATTACTACTTTGATCTGCCATCTTTTTTCTGCTAGTTTGCCCTTTCAAATTTAAAGTAAATTTCTTGTTTAATCTTTTTTCAGGTTCTTGACGTGCTTGCTCTTCATTTCCCGCCAGAAACAATCATTCCACCTTTGGTAAGTACGCTTTGAATGTGTCTTAATGGCCCGTGGTCGATGAAAAACAGAAATGTAAAATTTGGAAATAAACCATTGGACATTAAAATATCTTGAAGGCCAAAAACATTGTGGGCCTTTGTTAATTATAATTATTACTAGCTAATAAATTCACCTTTTTATGTATATTGTTATCACATTTTATCCATGAAAATATTTCTGTAGCAAAGCTGAAAGGGAAACCAAATGTACGTGTGTTTCTCTTAAAAGGATCTTTCATTGCACAGCAATATCAATCTTGAATATTACTTTTTCTGACATTGATTTTACCATCTCTTGCAAATCGTTTATTTTAAGCGATTACGTTATTTTGTTTTTTTTTTGAAATATTTTCCTCTGCCGCTATTGCTGCCCCAATCTCCATTCTTGGCAAATTCTTAGAAAAACAAGATAAACTTTGTATGGAAGTGGAAGCGTTAGTTTAGATAGAAAACAGGGGTCGACATTAACTTTTTTAATGTCTTCTATGATAATATACATGTCCGCCACAACCACCTGGAGTATCGTAAGCCAATACGATTTTTGCAAGTTATTTCTGCTCAATGAATAGTACAAGTGCTAAGTTATGTCGGTATAACAAAATGTTAATAATTGCAATAACGGTCCATTACTTGCAGTAAAATTATGTGGCAGTATTAGGAACAACATTAATCACTAATTAAAAACAAAAGTCAATACAGTTTCTGTATACGTAACAACCCCGATTTGTCAAACATGCGGTGCCAAACAATATTTCCACTTTTTCCGAAGAAGGAGGAAGCCATAAAACACACAGTACAAGAATTATTTGAAATTTCACGTTGAAATTCTGAGATCAAATGTCCAAAATTCTAAATAATCTCTTCCTTGAGCACCTCGCCCCATTCTTTTTGCTCGCGTTCACGCGTTAATTTCCTCTTTCCAGTTTTTTCATATGATGAACGCACTTAGATTCTCAATCTCTCGGCGAAGGACGAGACTGTTTTGCAGTCTAGAGTTTTTCATGTCATTACCTTCAGATTTCACAAAAATTTGCCCCGATGAAATTTTTAGTTGCCCCCGTGCAAGCAGGCAGCCGTTAATGTCGAGCCTTGGAAAATGTTTTACAGTAGAAAATATTTAGGTCCGCCTTATTTTGTATTATGCCTTGGATATTAAACTCTGGCGACAGAGTTTCGAAAAATATAATTACAAACACTAGGTGTGTTATTTTTGTTTAGATACAATAATATTTTCACACCTGTTTAGTTACTCTGGCATTATGGTTTAGAAATCAAATAAACTAAGAATATCAAAAAGTTCCTATGAAATCTAATTTACCGGAATACTGTTAACCCTTTAAGTTTCAATCGGTTATCAACACCCAACTTCTCATAACATAACACATACAAAATTAAACATTTGGCAATGAGAAACTGAGAGTTGATCAGGCAAAGCAAACTAAAGAAGATTAACAGTAAAATTCTCCCAAACTTGTTCAATAGAGTGTATAGGAACAAGTTGGGAGAATTTAAGTATAAATCTGGGATTGAAAGGTTTAAAAAGGAGTAGGAGTAGCACTCGAAACGTCTATGTATGTTTATCTTTTAAACTTTGATAGATGCAGTTCGTGCAGCCTTCTTTGGCCAGCAGTAACCCGTATGAAAGAAAAGCTGCCCTGATTGCTCTGGCAGTTCTTGCCGAAGGTTGTGCCGACTACATTAGAACCAGGTAGGACAGATTCGTCGCAATTGGATAGAGGATGACAAAAGTATATATTCTTGAACTGTAGTTTTAAATAGCTATTGGATGAATTCATAAGCGGTTAACACCGTAATGAAAAGACGTTTTCAAAAACTATTAGTTTTCAGTTTGTAGTCCATCGCCAGTTTAGATGTCAATCGTAATTGATAGCGAGTATTCTTGACTCGATTTTGGAGGGAATGCCTTATGCAGGTACGTACGCAGGGGGATAACCCGGGTGCATGTGCACCCCCCCCTTCCCCCCCTTCCACCTGATAAAAAGGTCCGCTCAGTCAGATCAGATACGGCAAGATAAGAACAATCAAAACGGCAAGAAATAAAAGAAAGAAAGTGGACAGCAATTCAGGTCGAAACTGCAAATTATATAGTAGATAATTTTCGACTTTTTTACGTCTTTTTTATCCATATTGTTGTTTTTGAAAAAGAAGTAAATAAATTTTGAAGTGATCACGTGCGTTCAGAAAATGTTTCTGCCATTTTTAAGTGTCAAGTTTCATAAGCACGCGCATTTCACATAGAAAAGTCCAAGGTTCACTGTTGTCAAATGAAACATTAGGTAGCACGAATCAATTACTTACAATCTGCTTCAGATCAGAAACAAAAACTGATAAAGCTCCTTGATATCATATGTTAAGGACTGATAACCTAAGGCCCGCTCAAGCTTAAAGTGCTTTCTACCCCCCCCCCTCCCATCCCCATTCCCATCCCCCGCAAAAATAGCTGCGTACGCGCCTGTTATGTTTTCCGACCTTGCTGTCCCTGCCACCCCACATCACATTATTAATGCCACGTTCTTTTACTCTTGGACACTTATGAAAGCACGTGCTCATAATGTTATGCCTATTCGATCACAAGTTTTGTTTACAAAGGTCTTGTTAGCGAGTGGCGCAAGACAAAATTTTTCTCCAAAATATATTCTGCTGACTATGACGTATGACTGAAGTCCGAGCTTAAAATATTTAAATTTTTAAAATGTTTAAATTTTGGTAAATGAGTACCAGCGTCTGTTGTCTGCTGGGAGCTAACCTGCGATGGATCAGTGTCCCGTCCAGCGGGAGTTAAAGACTCTCATCCCCTTGACACTACAGAAACCGGAGATAAGCGCCAACTCCAATTGTCACTAGGCTCGTACAAGGTTTTTAAAATAGCTATCTAAAAATCGTTATGAATAGTCATAAAAAATAGTGAAAAATGCACTTCTTTGATGAGTGAAACAGTACGCCAAATCAGAAGTTTTTCAACTTTTAAATTGGCGGAATGAAGGATGATGGTGTACTATGTTAATTAATATATTTCAACTTTAAAAAATTTCTTTACAGTCGCCCATTTTACAGTCGAATATTTTCCAGATTTTATTTAATGTGTTAAATCCATTCTCAGTATTCGTGCCATTGAAAACATTGTAGAATCAACTGTGTTTATTAATTAAGAACTGTATCTTTTTCATAGGCACCTACAAGCAGCACTTGAAACTGTTTGCCGCGGTAAAGTTCATGAAATGTTATTCTGATAATTAGGAATCCTCAAGCTGATATGACAAAGCTTAATGCTTGTGGGATGCGATTAGAAAGAAAATTATTAAGTATAGACTGCACGTGCGTGCAGCCACTAATATGTTCCCTAAAACCACGTTGGTAGCATGCATTTCCCTTAGATGTGCCTAAAGAATTGAACCTGAATGAATGCTAGCAGTAATGTGCAGTTGTTTTGTGTTGTAGAACGGCAGGGCTTACCCCTTAGCAGGCTAGCTTCTTTCACTAGATGTTCATTAGCTGTTTAGTGTAGTAGAACGCCAGGGCTTACCCTTGAGGGGGCTAGCTTCCTTCATTAGATGTTCATTAGCTGTTTAGTGTAGTAGAACGCCAGAGCTTACCCTTGAGCGGGCTAGCTTCCTTCACTAGATCTTATTAGCAGCTGGTTTAAGATTTTAAGGTCTCCTCAACATGGAATAGCTAATAAATAGCCTGTACTTTTTCAAGAGATCTCTAAAAGCAAAAGCGTAATGCATGTGGGAGGCTAGTATGACAAAAATCTAAGATTTTAGATAGCACATGCGTGCTAGCAGCTAACATTTGGTCACTAATATGGGGACGAAGGCCAAGTTAGTAGCGTGCATTACTCTTTAAAACTACCATAGAATCAGTGAGATTAATTGCTGGCAGCCTTTTAGACCTTATCAGCATGTTCAGATAACAAATTGGATCAGATTCGGGTTTTATCCGTTCAATCTACCTAGAAAGTGAACCTAGCTGTTAGCATCCAGACAGCTCCTTCAGCATTCCAGGTCTCAACAGCACGACATAGCTTACAGATCAAGTAGTTGCAAACCGCAATGCCGATCTGAAAAAATAAGTGTATCCCGAAAAACTATAGTGCTAGTAGCTATATTGAAGTTACTAATACTTTCGCTGAGGGCATGTTGGCATCATGCCTTCCTGAAAAAGTGGGGCTGAATATTAATTAGCAGCGTCCCGAGGTTTTGGCCTTTTTGGTCTTACCAACATGAAATAGCTAACAAACTGGCTCAGGTTCAAGTCGGCTACTAGTACGTTTGTGCTACCTAGTTCATCTTTATAACCATAGTACCCAATATAGTGGCTTCAAGTTAGCTACTAGTACGTTTGTGCTATCTACACCTGAGCTCATCTTTATAGCCATAGTGCCCAATATAGTGGCTTCAAGTTAGCTACCAGCACATTTGTGCCATCTAAACTTGAGTTCATCTTTATAGCCATAGTACCCAGTATAGTGGCTTCAAGTTAGCTACCAGCACATTTGTGCCATCTATACTTGAGTTCATCTTTATAACCATAGTACCCAGTATAGTGGCTTCAAGTTAGCTACCAGCACATTTGTGCCATCTAAACTTGAGTTCATCTTTATAACCATAGTACCCAGTATAGTGGCTTCAAGTTAGCTACTAGTACGTTTATGCTATCTATACTTGAGTTCATCTGTATAGCCATAGTACTCAATATAGTGGCTTCTAGTTAGCTACTAGTACGTTTGTGTTATCAATACCTGAGAGTTCATCTTTTTAGCCATAGTACTCAATATAGTGGCTTCAACTTAACTTCAATCATTGACGTTGATCTTTAGAGCCACATCCCACAAGCATTACGCTTTGACTTACTCCTGTTTTCGTTCAGCTGGTGTAAAAATGAGATTTCTGCTTATGTTAATATTTTCATTATCATTTAAAATATATAAGGCTAAAAATCATTAAAAAAGGTTATAAAATTACAAACGTTTTCGATCATCTTCAGGTTCATTATCATTATCTTTATCATTATTAACGTTGTTATGATGATTTTAGTTTTATTTTTAACAAGTATTAATTACGTTTTTGAATAGGGCTGGGGGATGAGAATGCGGTCGTTCAAAATGCTGCTTTGTTTGCATTAGGCCAGTTCTCAGAACATTTACAGGTCAGTGGAGTATGTGAAGTTGGCTGGCAGTGGCTGGATTAAGTTAGTACTAAGTCGATTCATACATTTTATTATCCCCTGATTGAACAGCTTACACTTAAACTTAAACTTATAAACATTTTTAAAGAACTTGGTGAGGTTCCAAGGAGTAGAAATAATAGGAGTCGAGGTCCCTTATAAGGATCTTACTTCTGGACCTACGGTTTAACGCCCTTATCCGAGAAGACTCGAATGCAGATGTTAAAGCAAAGGCAGCACTTTCTCCTCAATAATTTTAAGACCCTGAGTGTTGGTCCGGCCGGGAATCGAACCCGAGACCTCCCGCACAAAATGCTTGCGTTTTACCAACTAGGCTAACCAGGCGGCGGTTAAAATAAATATAAATGCTGTAAATAACCACATTCATTATATAAACAATACCATTTGTGACAATTAATTCTATAATAATAATAATAATAATAATACTAATAATATTAATAATAATAATAATAATAATTAGGCCCTTAAATGTCTGTTAATAGATAAGGAATGTTTATTACGTTGTGACCGTGGCCGTACGTGAAACCTGTGTGACACAGGGTTATGTTGGTTACACGTGTGGCCACGTTCACGAATGCGTGGTTGAACAAAAGCATAATAATAATAATAACTAGCAGTAATCATACATTAGTAAAGTGCGTTCGATAGTTTAAAGGTTGGATAGGATGGCAATTTTTCTAGCACTGTGGTAGAGAGATTGAACTTAGTCCTGTGTAAAAACAGTTAACACAAACAAGAAGTCAAATAATAAACTGTTGTGTAATTTCATGGGAATCTTACGTGCCGTATTGGCTAAAACGACCCACGCCCAGACCCTCTGGGAGAAATCCAACAGGGCGTCGATTTGGATCAACCACAAAATCGAGATTTTTCCGTCTGCTCAGGAACGGAACTCAGACCTTCTCGGAGAAATCCAAGATGGCGTCGATTTGGATCAACCACAAAATCGAGATTTTTTCCGTCTGCTCAGGAACGGAACTCAGACCCTCTCGGAGAAATCCAAGATGGCGTCGATTTGGATCAACCACAAAATCGAGATTTTTTCCGCCTGCGCAAGGTTATGATTGCCTTCTCCTAACGTCGAACGCAATAATAATAATAATAATAATAATAATAATAATAATAATAATAATTACACGTTTATGGAAAATGCAGAGGGTAACTGTAATCCCGATTGTTGTTGGAGCACTGGGAGCGATAACAACTCGGTTTAAAAAATTTGTGAGGGAAGTAGGAATAGAAATGCGTGTTGAGCACGTGCAGAAGACTGCTCTACTTGGGACAGCAAGAGTGTTAAGATTGGTACTTGGCTCCTAAGTATCCTGATTCAGAGACCTGAGAGTCCTTTGGCAGCTGGTTGCAGCCTGCACTCACAGTGATTTTTCCAAAGCAACTAAGACACCAAGCTTTGAGATGAATTCTAAAAAACATAATAATGATAAATGGGATTTTTGTAAAAAGAATGGGTTAGAGCATACGAAAAAGTGGTATGAACATGCCCCAGAAGAAGTAGTAGAAAATGAGGAAGTGAAAGTTTTGTGGGATATCAGTGTCCGGTGTGACAACATAATAGAGGCAAGAAGACCAGACATAATTGCATTTGACAAGAAAGGGCGAAAGGGGATAATCATCGATATTGCTATACCAGCTGATGAATGAGTAGAGGAGAAAGATAGAAAAGGTAGAAAAATATCAGGATCTGTAGAGAGAGATTGGAAGGTTGTGGAAACCTAAATAGGTGTAAGTTGTACCTGTAGTGATTGGAGCCCCTGAAAGTGTTACCAAAGGATTTGTTTGGTGGATTGCAAAGATAAGGATAAACATCCAGTGTTAAGTAATGCAAAAAACTGCACTGTTGGGAACTGCGAGGATATTGAGGAGAGTGTTGGAAATGTGATCAAGAGATAATCCTGTTACCCTCTGGTCATTTGTTATGACTTGCCTAACAGAAGAAATGACGGCAATGACAACAACCAGAACATAATGTTAAAATAATAATAATAATAATGATAATAATAAAAGCGGACGTGGTTGGCGCAGTTGGTAAGATCTCTGCTTTCCAACCACAAGGTCCCGAGTTCGATGCCCGGCACTTTG
>JAOBRB020242826.1:0-11699 GCA_027575285.2 Zoanthus pulchellus | reverse complement strand
GTGGAGTCACCAGAGTGCTCAAACTGCGAGCAGTGAGCAATGCATAATGCAAATAGTGAACGTTTCACTAGGAAACTTTCCACCCAATCCTTAGAGTGCTCGTTGTTGGTCCTTGTGGTGTAGTGGTTAACACGTCGGACTAGTAAACCGAAGATGTGCGGTTCGAATGCCGCCAAGGCTTATATATGATATTTTTCTCTTATTTCTTTATATATATAAATATCTACACACCGAACGCATTCCAATTACATTTGTTATATATATATATACAATAGCTCGATGACACAGTATCTTACTTACTCCACGAGCTTAGCACAGGATACCTTTGATTATTATTGATATATATACGACAGCTCCCTTACACAGTGTCATACTTACTCCACGAGCTTACCACAGGATACCTTTGATTATTATTAGTATGTATACAACAGCTCCCTGACACAGCATCTTACTTACTCTACGAGCTTACCACAGGATACCTTTGATTATTATTAGTATATACAACAACTCCCTGGCACGGTATCTTATTTACTCCACGAGCTTAGCACAGGATACCTTTGATTTGTATACATTGTTGTAATTCAAGATGCAAACCATAAATATTGAAAATTTGGTCTTGGGTTCACTCAGCAAAGATTTATCAAGTTCAAGTGAATTTTGTGCTTCAGGCACAAGTTCAGATAAAAAATTTGAAATCAGTTTCCAAACATCCCATCCAAAATATCACATAAAGCACGAGGCTCGATATGTCTTTGAACATTTGTTTCTCCTTCGCTGATAATATGTCGGCCGAAATACTTTGTGAGCAGTCAAATAAATGTAATAGCTTTCATTTTTAAGACCTTGGTTGCCTTTTGACAGGAACTCCCCTTTAAAACAATTGAATAAACTAATAGAAAAAACAACAGTATAGGCTATAACATAAAAAAAGGGATTCAGAAGGATATTATAAAATATAATGTACCACATTAACATCACATATTAGGGGTATTTTAAATCAGTTTGGGAGGCCTATGTGTTTTTTGTAAATAACAGGTAAAATAAAAGAATAGTTATCAACAGGCTTTATCGAGTTCTTAACAAACGGTTTCTGAGTATTCTCCAAAATTCTCTCAAGGATATAAGCCAACTTGTTTCAAAAGCAATTTACAAAAGTAAGGAAAAATACTCGTTTATTAGATAACTTATTAAAACTTCTTTGAAAAACGCAACCGAATAATACAGCATTTAAATTTTATTTATCACAACAATATATAGGAGAAAACATTAAAAACTTCAACAACAGTTCACTGGTCATCTCAGTGATTTGTTATTTAGATGTAAGCCCAGTGTATTTTTGAACTCAATCGGCAAATAGAGTCATAGCGTCCGCTGGGAGCTTACTTGCAATCATAAAACTTGGTAAACACTAAAGCTATTACTAACAAATTATGAGTCGCTCATTACACTTAATTTGCATCAACTCGTTTCTTCATTGTGTCATGCCGAGTGGGTAGAATGTCACCATTGACCTGCATAAGACACCTAATGTAAAAAATAGTGAATAATTTTGTGCCTTAGTAAACAGTTTCTTTAAATGCATGAGGGGACAAAACGTTATGCTCAGCTACTAAAAATGTCGCGCTGCATTGTTTTTTCCCCTGAAAACGCGGATTTTAGAATATCAGAATATCAGGTGTCGTTCTCGCATACCGTTTCAATTTACTTTTTAAGTGGTCTTTATAGCTATATAGCCAGTGGTTTTCAAAAAAATGGTTAAAATTAAAACTTCTGTCCGGCTATGCACTCAGAATTCCAATAACCGAAGACATCTTTTTCTGTCATGTATGTTTTACAAGGAAAAACGTGACACACAAGGTTGCTCAAACTGTGTTTTAAACTGTAAAGCCCCGTCTACACGAGCAATTTTTATGTGACAAGTTTTATTTGTTTGCCAGTGCATGTGTACGCCCCGACTACACAAGCAATTTTGATTTGAAAACAAAAGATTGAAGACTGGATCTATGAATGACATCAAAAATAATAAAATAATAAAGAATAAAGACTTTATTTAGGTGTCAAGTCTTTCTAGCCGGCCAAAGGCCTACTAATTAGGGACACCATCTTTACCACTCTAAGGTGGACGGAGACTTTTCACATTACGTCACACAAACACACACACACACGCACAGATATAATCCCCGAGGGCCTACGGTTTAACGTCCTTATCCGAGAAAAATAACAGGTAAAATAAAAAATTGCCAATTTTATGTGTTGTCTCGTCCACACGGACAATTTTCCGTATGTGACCATTTTTATTTGCCACATAAAAAGTAACACGCCAGTTTTTCAGCAGATATATTTGTCATACAAAAATTGGTCAATTTTGTTCGTCTACACGAGCAAATAAAAATTGTCACATAAAAATTGTCACATAAAAATTGCTCGTGTAGACGGGGCTTAAACCAAAAAATTGTTGTGTTCAGTGCCAGTGTTGGAATTATTTCGGAATTTGCACAAGTACATTCACCTTCATCTTACTTAAGGCTTATTTTTTATTGCTCGGTCAAAAACGGCAGCAAGTTTCGACGAATTCAATAAAGTTTAAAGAGTTGAGATTCGATTGAAAGTTCTTTTTAAAGAAAAAAAGCTTTATTAAAACGTATCTAACACCATGACTGTCAAACCTCACTGCAGGGTTAGTGAAACAAATAACAGAAATTGATTTGTTTTTAGTTAGTTCTAAATGCAAGTATAATTAAGGTTTTTTTAAAAACATCTATTCTTTGTACAGTAATTATCGGGTGAGATTTTCCTCATATCTCAGTAACCGAGCATTAGGAACAACGTCGAATTTTTCGACTGAGGCTGAACGTTCTTAAATATTTTCGGTTTATTAACCTCAAATGCTCTTAAATATGTTCTTAAAACATCTTTACGTACTGATTTTAGACAATATACTGAATAAGACATCTACCGTATGTGGTACTTTTCTTTATCATTGATTTGTACATGTATATACTTTGTACAGTATCGGGTAATTGTCATAATTTGTGTTATTTGTGACATAAAACTGTACTGACTTTTTTGTCAGTTTGTCCCAAGAACTATACCTGAGAGCTGCAATTTGGTAAATGAAAAATCTGTGATGTAAAATTGTCATCTGCAAACTTTAGACGGGAAGCTTAAACAAATTTTTCAATAACACATGAATTATTTCATCATAAATAAATGTTCTTCATCTTTTCTAAGCCTCAGCATGTTGATAAAACGTTCTTAAGTTTTTGGCGATTTTCAGCCTCATGTCCTTATAAAAAAGATCCTTATAAAAAAAAGATTGTACTTGTTTTTTTAAGCTCGTGGAGCAAAGTATAGTAATAATTGCGGTAATTGGGGAAAACATTTATACCTCGTAAACAATAGAATTATCGGAACCAATTACATATCAAAAATTTTAATTCTGAACTATCACGACCATTTGCTGATTGGCTTCAGTCGGGTACCAATCAAGTGCGCTCGATAGCCGAGTGCTAGTTGTTTTCTAGCCTGATCTTCAGACGGGGTTGGGTCCTACGTTTGGAGTAAACGTAGGACCCAGGCCCCGTCTGAAGATCAGGCTAGTTGTTTTCCGAATCAGTCTTTTTTTTTTGAATAAGTGAATCTTATTTTCCCCCAAATTTAAAATTATGATTCATCATTATTGCGCGGAATAACAGGATCCCTCACTTCAAGCAGCCATTCACAGGTTAGTTCATATTAAACTTAAAGATAATTTTTTTAGACGAATGTTAATTAGCACAACAATCACCAACCATTAGCCGTTAATTCATATTAACTCAATTTGTTTCGCCGGACTCTGCAAATTAACGAGAAATTTAGCTACAAGAGCTCACCGCGGTTCTCTTTAACAAGAACCAGTAAATTTTACCGAGAGCTTTTGGTAGCTTCAGCCAAAGTAAAGTTTCAACTACAAATATTTTCATTTTTTTTCACCCTCAGCCTTAATTATCTTTTTCTTAAAAATTGTTCGTGTAAGTGACTGTGATTTCAAGATAAATACAATCTTTTTTATAAGAACGTCGAATTTTTCGACTGAGGCTAAACGTTTTTAAATATTTTCAGTTTATCAGCCTCAAATGTTCTTAAACATATTCTTAAAATATCTTTACTGTTTTTAAACAATATAAATAATACATGTACCGTATGTGGTACTTTTCTGTATACCGGCATTGATTTGTACATGCACTTTGTAATATATCGAATAATAAAATACAGTAGCTGGTACGAACATTTGTCTCAAGAACTATACCTGAGAACTGCAATTTGATAAATGAAAAACCTGTGATGTAAAATTGTTATCTGCAAACTTTGGTCATGAATCCCAAGATGAATTATTTTATTACCTTTCATCACCTTTTCTCAGCCTTTTCTCAGATTTTCAATTTCATGTTCTTAGAAAAAAGGTTCTTATAAAGACTGCATAAGAATTATATGTTAAAAAAAACTACATATATCGTAAATAGTATATATGCACGTTAAAAACCACGCACATTTTTTTTCTAAGAAAGACACTTTCTTCCTACTCACAAATTTTTAAATTTCGCTATTTTTTAGACTTGCGTACTAGTAAATATTAGATTCATATTAGGTCCTAACATTCTAGAAGCGGTGAAAGCAAAGTTGTTGAATGATCGAGCCTTAACTAGTATGATTCTTTAAAAAACTCTTAAAACTTACGAAATGTAAGACTCGCGGTTCCTGTAACAGACTTGTTATTTAATTTATTATACTAAGAGCATGTACTGCATATAGCTGTTTTTTTTTCTTTTTTACCCAGCCCGGCGACCATCCACACATGCATTTTGTTCGAAAACCACTGTAAACAGGATTAAGTGAAGATGGATTGAAAAGATAGAGAAGTTTTAGATTTATAGTTTATTAAAATACTTAAAAGAGACATGTATAGAAACTGAAGAAGTGTTTTTATTTTTCCATTCTTCCGACGTTGGTTACACCTAACTTTGGTTGTGCCTTTAAAAGTATGAATTTTTTACGTCACTCCGAAAACATGATTTTTGGAAGGACTTGCTATCATTAGAGTTACACGCGTTTAATCAATGCAACAATAAAAAAGAAAGTGTAATCGAAGACCTATTTTTGTTGGGAAACATCTATCTTGAAAATGAATTAAAATGATAAGTACACAAGCGTTTTACAAACAGTTCTTTGAGGAGGTCTGCTTTACACTTCAATAATTGCTAAAACGTTTAAGTGACTAATAAGAGACGTTTTATGTATAGGAGCAAATGTTAAAGTGCACATCTTGTTGAAAAAAAGAATTAAAAAAAAATTCAGCCAATCCTACGACGTCATAATTGTACTCACAAAGTAAAAAAGCTTATAATTAATGGCTTTTTATGGGTAAGCAAATTTAAATTGAAAAGCAATTTGAGAAACAGTTATTACAGACTAACTCAGTTTTTATGACGCCCATAGAGAAAATCAATTGTATTTAAATGCATTTATTGAGTGCTACGCGACTTTATATAGACCCTTTATCACTTCAATTAAGAACGGTATGCCTTGGGCTAAATACGTTTAAAAGGTCATTCTGAATTTTTGAAAAATCTCCGCTTAATGTTCATGAAAAAATACTTAATTCTGCGCCCAGATATTGTCGCATTTTGGTAATCTATTGAGCAACTTATCGATAATCGCTTTAGTGTTTGAGTTTGCGCACGAAAAGGTTGATACAATCGAACTGAGCACAATAAGTTGATTTCAATCAACTCTGTAGCTTAATAAAACAACAACTTTTTATGAACAACGACGGCTGATCACATTGTTTTTCAACCACTCTGATAGATATATGAACAAATTAAGGACAAATTTGGGCTAAAACAGCCATAAAAGTGTTTGAGAGCAATAAGCTTCAACAAAGTTACTGATTCTTATAAAAAAACAGCGTGTATTTTCTAACTATCTCACGCAAAGTTGCAAGATTTTTGCGCGATGACTGTGGTGCGCACTTGGAGATATTACGTACAACTTTATTTCAGGGATGTAAAATTTATTTTTTAAAAATTTGTATCAGCATGTTATCTGTGTACATTAATCAATGTTTCTACTTTATTTGTTTTTTGTTTTTGGTTGTTTTTTTTTTTGGCAAATTACAAAAATGTTGGTTGGTCGCTCAATTGTAAAGATAAAAATGTGTGCAAATAGCCTAGCTTTTAGTGACGGTTTTTTTCAAAGCATCTTCCCACTGAGAGCACGTGGAAGTAGTACGTGTATTTCCAACTAAAATTTGAGAAAACTTTAAAAAATGTGCAAAAACACGATGTTTCAAGTTCGATTCATTACAATAAATAGAATATGTCAGATAAGAGTCTTCTTTCTTCAATTAAGTTTTAAAAGGACATGAGAAATGATTACTTTGTTGAAAATCCTTGCACAAATTATCAATCAAAAGTGCCAATTTTCAATAATTAATTGTTGGGAATTTTGATTTTTATCCGGTCTGTGGCAAACCTGAAAGGCTATCTATTCTCAAAAACAACAACAAAAATTTCCATTAAATATGTCAGGTGCAAATTGTAGATTCGCTTTAATAATATTTGACACTGTTTGGCTTCACGCCACGAGCTCACCAACTGCACGATCGCTCAATGATTAAATTAAAGTACAGCTCTCCGTGTAAGATCTATGGCTCAGATCAAAATCAGTTAGTTATTAATTTTTGCTATATCGAGCAATCATTGGATGCTTCAGAAACTAGCATAAAGTTCTCTTTTATCCAAACACTGAAAAACCTAAACTCACATAGCCACAGAAGTTTAATCAGTTTAATTTTTTGGACAGTACGTTGACATTGATAACACATGCGAGCAGAAAAAGATTGGTCTCAGTTAATTTATGAAACTCTTGTGGGCTTATTTCAGTCAAGGAAATTCGTAAGAGGTTGTTTATTTTGGCGAGTGCAGGATGAATAAAGAAATCAGCTCGATTACTGCATATAAAATTTGCAAATTTCATTTCTCATATAGGTTTTTATTATTTTTCTTTTCTCATAATATGCGCGCCCGCTTTTTATTAGTTTTAAAAAATATTTCTTTAATGACCTGAATCTATTTGACAGGCAAGAGGTTTCTTAAAGTGCACCGCACTTCATACCAAATATTAAAAGCAAAGTTTAATATGTTCCGCTGCGAGTAAAAACCATTTCAGTTCATGTGATTTGGCGTCCGATTTAATCTTTTCTAAAGACTCCGGCAAAGTAAATCAACAGCAAGTATATATTGCATCTTTGAAAAACGGTTTATTTAAATTTAAAATCATTGACAAAAGAAATTTACTTATAAATTTATTAATAGAATGAATAGCTACAAGTTTAATATCTATATCAAAGAAAATAACCATAAAACTGGAATTATATAAATGGAATAAAAGATATTGGTTTTCTTGCAATAAGAATAATTTTTTGTTCTGTTCCCTGGAAACGTCTTCTCTACAACTACAAGACCGCCTCTTGCAGATGCAAATCACTTGCTGGATGTAATCCTTTTGGCATTAGATCCCTATAGGATGCTGCCAGGAGCTTTACACTGGATGGACTTACATCGAAAGATAATCTTGATAGTTCCACAGATGTTTGTATTCTTGTTGTTGAAGTTTCGTGATCATCGCCAACAACTTCAAGTCTCTGAGATTGTGAGGGAATAGGCGGACAGCAAGAGCACAATGCAGAAAGGACAGACTTTAAACCTTGTCTGTAGTTTTCGCTAAAAACAAAATATATGATCGGGTTTATTGCCCCATTTGAATGAAAACAAAGATCACGTATGTTAATCACTACAGTCCTTGAACAAGGCGAGAGAGACTTCATGGCCTCTGGGACGTACAAAGCCAAAGTAATCAATATATAATTTGGCGCAAAACTCATCGCGAATGCGGCGACAATTGTTATTAGCATTTTTGTTACATTACGATTCTCTTTTTCGCGTCGTTGACGCGTGCAATCATTTCCGTTTACACTGCCGATGGATCTTTTGATCAGATCGTATGCGATAACTGAATACAAGATTAAAATTACAAGCAGTGGAATTACAAACACGGCAGTCAACAGAAAAGTCAAATAGTGCTTTAGGCTGTCAGATCTTGTAAACGCACCATACCATTCAGGTCTGCAGAAGGCCTCACTCTGCTCGTACTGCAGTCGAAACGCTAAAAAATATGGGAAATGAATTATTGTGGCAATGACCCAAGTGAACGCGATCACAAGGGGGCAACATTTCTTGGATAAGATTGGCGGTCTTAAAGGAAAAACGACAGCAAAAAAACGATCAACAGCGATTACGATAAGGCTTTGCATGGACACAGTAAAAGAAGCATCGTGAATGAAAAATGAAAGTTTGCAAAGAACATTTCCAAAATCTCCGTGCACCAGCCACAGATCAGTTTGATTTTCACGTCCATTCAATATCCAAACGATCTTTTTAGGCAACATAAAAATCGGCAACCATAAGTCACTGATGGCCATGTTAGCAATAAAAAAGTTTGTTGTCGTCTTCATCCTTGGACTTCTGTATATGATAATTGTTACAACAAAGTTACCGCACAGCGAAGTCAACAATATCAAGCAATAACAAACAAAATAGATTTCCTTTCGTCCTTCAAATCCACAGACGGATGCAGAACTGTTTGAAAAGTTGTCCATTTTTTGTCATCGAGTAAGACAACTTGAAATTACCCTCAACTGGCACAAGTTCAAAAACCTCTACAACCTGCGTCAACTAAAGGCTTCTGTTTTAAAGGTAAACCACGTGCAGTTGTAATAAATGTTCTTGCCAATGGCTAGCAATAGATTATATGCAGCGGAACCTCCCTCCATTCAGCCAATCAGTTAGTTTATAAATATAAAGTAACAAACGTAACCGATTCAGAAAGTTCAAATGAAATTATTTTTGAGGAAAATTCTACGCTTCACATTGTTTTCCGTCAACAATAAAGAAAAGTTTTGTGATGACTTTGAGAAATATTGATTGCATCGAGGTATGCGCTTGGTCATGAACCGTTTTTTTAAAAATATTTCTTGAAATTAATTCAGCTATACTAGCAGTGTCTTTAATCACAGAAACCCTTTTTTTATACTCAATGAACCAGAGTAATTAAAGTTAGCATTTAATGCTGACCAGAAATTAAATTAAAGCATTATTGTTGTATATATTTTGGTTTTAAAAAAGCGAAAATGGGTCTACATTTGACATAAATAAGATTTTTCAAGTATAGTCAATTCTTTGACGTTTAAAAACATGTTTGACAATTTTGAAACTATTAATCGCTCTCCCAGCGGAAAACATTTTCTGAGGCGATACCATGCTGAGCCTTAATGAGTACGTAGAACAATAGAGTGTTTTTAGAACAAGCTATTTTCTGTCAGTTTTTGAAGAGAGAAAAAGAGTGGAAAAAATATCCAGATTTTTCCAAGAAATTTGCTATAATACGTCACATTGACGTCAACAGTCTGTTTTGAAGAAAAAGTGAGATAAAAAGATTATCAGTGTTCACAGATAGATGGTCTATTTTAAAATTGAAAGATAAAACTATTGGAGTCCACAGCCATAGGTCTGACTTGCATTATTGCAATATATGCATAGTGTAAAAACATTAAAATTGCACGATTGAAACAATTAACAATGCTTGTTTTTATGAAAATTTATTTTCATTAGAATTAGAATCAAATTCAAAGGCAATAACTGAAAGTTACAGAATATTTATCTATCTTCGAAGTGTAAAAACTACAGCCCATTGTAGTTATAAAGGTGTTGTCGTTGTCTGATTATGGAAAAATACAACAGTAAAGAACTCAGACATGTTAGACTACTGAGTACTGCGCCTCATGTGGTAATTAATTTCCAATTTGAAAAAATGAAACTGCTTGAAAATCTGCAATTAAGTTTTGTGTCACTTCAGTTTTGAAATTAGTTGTTTGAGTGTGTCAGTTTTTATTTTCAATCATTTCAATAAATAAAAACAGTGTATGTTTTAATTTAACAAATTCATGCTGACTTAGTGACTGATCAAAAATAATGCAACACTCTTAAAATATAAACTATTTTTTTAATATTAAAATTTATCTTTATAGCTAAGATATCAAACAGATAATTTATATAAAATATAACTTTTAGCCACTTATCATTTCAAAGAAGGATATATAATAAAAGTTCTTAAAAGAAAGTTGGTTCCAATTTGTCGGTATGATAAAAAAAATGCAATATTTACAAAATAAAAGATAAAAAGGCTGTCATTTGAAAGCATACAAGACAACCGGAGATCGAAGGGCTTTGCTAAACAGCGGAAACGAAAGACTACAAATCACAAACGAAAAATAATGTTTTAGAACCATTCATTAGATCGAAGATTAAATTTAGAAGTTATACTTGTACTTTGGAGTTCAAAAGCTAAAGAAAAGTGAAGATTCCTCTATCTTTGTTCCGTTTTCCAAGGACAAATAGGAGATTTGCATTCCCTGCAATAAACAATTATTTCCCAAATGATTCTCAATTAAAAGCACTTTTCATCAACCTATAAACATTGACATGAAATATTAACTATTTGCCATTATTTACCCCGAATTCGTTTGCTTAATTGTTAGATATATAGCACCTAGAATCTTTTACAACCCGTTTTTAAAACTGCATGTCTCCTCGAGGTTAATTTTTTAAAAATTGCATATTCCCGGCACAGGCGGCTAAAATCAAACAGTTCGAAAAATTGCGTCATTCGTACTGGATTCCCAATGTGACGGTCATTCATGACTCAATTTTTTCATCACAATTGTTTCCTTCAGTTTGACAGATAGTCTCCAAAATACTTGTAAAAATGTAGTCGCAAAAACCGTGTACAACCCTCTGTATCGTTGGATCCAGACAGGACCAAGTCAACCAAATAATAAAATTATAAAATATATATGTAAGAAAAAGTTGACAAACAACGATTGCGATTTTGCGAACTATATTTGGATCGGCCACAACGATCATCTTCATAACCTGAAGATCGAATTTGCCGATCGAAATATAGTTCGCAAAATCTTTTTTCGCAATCGTTGTTTGTCAACTTTTCTTATATATATATTTTCCAAAATACACCTTAAAGACAACAAAATAAATGTATTTTTCTTACCTTGTGCTAGTTGTTGTTTCGTTTCATCTCGGTGGATTAAATTTAAGGGAAGGTTTTTGTAACGTATTTTTTTATCCGGCTCCTGTAACACAGAAAAGAATTTTTATCGTAATACAACGAGAACACAAAATTGTATTATTTAGCTAACAGCTGTTCTATTTTAAGTTTACAGACATATGGCAGCTGGTTCAACTTGCACTGTAAACAAAATGAAGGCGATTATCCTTTCATATTTTAGTTTGCACTGATTGTCATCGTTTAAATTTCGGAAAACCAATGACCCGTAGTTTCCGTCATGCCGTAGCTTTTAAGCTCAATCTCGTCCCCACATCCCACGTTCCCTCTGGTAAGAAAACGCGTTCCAGTGCAACTTCGTACCCAGGGTCATTTCACTGACGTCACTGGCGTTAGTGAAATGACCCTGGGTACGAGGTTGGTTCCACTGCTAAGCCAGGAAGGACGCGGTTTTCTTGGGACGGGATTGTCTTAAGCTATATAAGCTAAATCCTTAAGAATTGGGGGAGAGGGGGGGGAGAGGG
>JAOBRB020242615.1:0-11699 GCA_027575285.2 Zoanthus pulchellus | reverse complement strand
CAGAGATTAAGGCAGTTTTCAAATAATTTGCGACCAAACACGCCAAAAATCGACATGTGTCAAGGATTAGAGCTAAGTTTGCCTCTCTGAATATCCAAGAGTTGATAACTGATTATTTTGCGAGAAATCGTCCATAAACCTCAGCTCGCCACTCGATTCTCTGTAATCTATGTCCCAATTACCCATCATTCAACTCACGTCGTGAACCGGTCTATGAAGCTACAAAAGCGAGTATTTCTAAATTTGAACTTAAGTTCTAAAGAAAAAAAATTCCAAAATTTCTTTTTGCTTTAATTTTAGATTTAGGCCAAATAAAAAAAAATTGGTTCACGTCCGCGCCCCGCCCACAAAAAATGGCCCGCTCAGGAAATCTTTATCTTTTATTTGCTTTTATCGACCATAAAAACAGCAGAAAATCATGAACTTTCACGACAGTCTTATATAAAACGTGTTAAAATTGAAGTATGAATCTTATTTTGAATTAGATAAAAGAAGATTCGAGAAAAATCTATACTGCATAAGTAAATGCAGTTTTGGGCCAAAATGCAAGGCGTTAAAAATAGTATAAATTTAAATTAAAAAACAAATCGCCTGCCAGCCCACTTTTTGGCAAAAGCTAAGAACGCTAACCAACTTTTTTTTTTATGCTGCCTTATCATGAAAATTTTCAGGAAATAACATATTACTTGCTCCTGAAAAAGTTTTTCAGTTTTTTTATCTTTATTTATGTAGTTTTTCGTGATATGTATTTTTTAAACTTACTATTACTAAAGGTTTTTAAAATACTAAACATGTTTCTGCAAGTCTCTTGCCATGATCAGTAGCAAATAGCGCGAATTGGAAGTGAATTTTAAAATATACTTAAATGCAAATAACACGGAGTTATGGAGCCATTTAAACAATTTCAAAGTAACAAGCTTAATCTGTTGATTTAAATTTGGTTTGTCCCAAAGGATATGCAAAGCTCTTTGATTTTTAGCTCGAACGCTGTCTCAGCACAATCAATTATTTTAAAGCATTCAGATGACTCCATGCTTTCACATCTCACGTTCGAATCGAGATGTTTGAAAATATGAGAGGCTTTGTCAGTGGCTAAATGTGTGCACGTGTACACGTGTGGAAAGGTGTCAGTTGGTTTCACCGATGTAACTGGCATTACAGCAAGCACAAACAAATTTATAAACACTCGCGACAAAAGGCCATTTGGGACGGGGTCCTTAGCACTGAACAAATTATTTGCTAGATAGATTGATACAAGTTTATTAAGATAAGTTAAAAACATACAAAAAATGACTAACCAATGCTCACAGTTAGCTACAGCTATTCGAGGCGAGCAGTGGCTAGACACATGCGTAGAATTAATTGCGAATGTATAATATCTTAAATACAATAAAGTTACAGTAATAAGTATAATTGAATATTGATCAATATATGTATAACATTTGCGAAAGATAACAATTTACAGCCAGATCGGAGAATCAAACTGATTAGATGAAAAGCTACTGCTTTAAAAGAAGAGAAAACTAACCGTATATTTAAATTCCTACAATAACGCTTGACAAGAAGGCGAAGTTTTTTCCGAGTTTCTGAAGAGTAGTGATCTACAAAGGAAAGCTTAAAATGAAAAATAGAAGTGTTGTCATCAGGCATGCAAGTACCGGATTTCTCACGGGTATTGCGAATATACCGTTTGATAATAGAGTCTACTAAATAAGTCGGAAAAAGATTTTTTTGTAAAGTTTTTCTGAGTTGTCTTAGATCTAAGTGAAACTTTTCCAAGACCAAGTGTTGTTAATTTTGTAAGTTCTATCAACTAAGGTTTTGACCAGGCCAAGTTTATAAGAAAAATATGTAAAAGAAAAAAAATTTTAAAGTAAGACAGAAACATGTTTAGAATTAAAACTTTAGTTTAGTAATCGTTTTCAGTAAGAATTATTGTGAATTTAACGATTTCGAGACCTTTTGGAACTATTAAACTTACTATATTTTAAAAGTTATCTAGTTAAGATTCCTGTTTGTTTTAAATTCGTTACGTCATGTATGGCGCATTGAAGTCAAATTAAATAGTAATACTGGATGTGAGCGATTTGTTTACAAATAAACCACACGCTGAAAATATAATGTACCAGAAATTTAAATAATATAATGTACTCTACATCACATTGTGCATTATTTGAATTTATTGCTTATTATATTGCCAGTGCGTGGGTGTGTCTGTAAATAAGCCACTTTCATCCAGTAACTGACCCTTAAACTATAAACAGATGCTATAAATAGATGTGTTTGAACGAAAATATTGAGGATAAATGATTATTTAAGGAGTGTAAGTACAAATATCTTTGTTCATTGAATTTGCCTCAACAAAAATTCGTAACATCCCGCGACCAGTCTTTGATATCAACATACGCAAAAGTAATATTAGAGCCGTGTTTTGGTTGGAAGGTATCAATATCTGTCAATATCAGTTTTTCTGAATCTTCGAATACCGTCCAACACATTTGTTCGTTGTTGTTTTGATAGACATCGTCGATAGATGTAATAACCTCTCCCAGTCCCGGAAAGTACCAAGACGTGAATGCATACGCCGAGTCTGTCGCAGCAGCTTTGCTTAAAATTGCCTTTAGTACGGTCCCCTGGGGAACAATTGTTGTAAAAGGCTTAGGAGGCGACTTCGGCACTTTCACGTCCCACACAGCTTGAAGTGTGACAGTGATCAGCGGTTTCTACATGGAAAGATAAATTACTGAATATCAATGTTGTTGTCGCGAGAATATTTCCTGTTTTGAATAAATATCACTTAATTTAAAAACGCGAATTTTCACGAGCTTCTGTTTTAGAGGTACTGTCACTTCGTCTTCCTTTCTTTTTTAGCCAAAGTATTTCTACTTAATTAATAGAAAGAAAAAAAACTCTTCATGCTCAATAAATTATGTTTTAAAAGGACTTCAAAAGTTGTTTTTGTTTCGTGACTTTGGGTACCCGTTGCCACAACGCAATTCCCGTTAATTTCAAAGTGGTCTCTCTTGTTTAAAAACAGGCAATAACAAAGATTATATTTACAAAGAAACACGAAAAATAGTTTAACATAAATGGTTGTATTTACAATTCTGTACTAGGAAGAAATGGAGCTCATTAACCAGAGGTTATCTTCTAATTTATATTTCAGTTTCACTATTTTAGAACATTTTTAAACAACAAAATTGTTCCTGGTTAATTTCGATCAAAAATATTCCTAAAAATGACCCATTTTGAGAAACATACTAACAACTTAAATCTCAAAACAAAGTTAATACAAAAATAAGTTACATTACCCAGGAGAAAATTTAACAAAGAATTTTTAAAACATTTTTTGTAGAGAGTAATGCGACGTTTAAGGGTTTCACGCAGTAACAGTTTATTCTATTGTACTTATATTATGAAATTTGACCTTAAGCAGTATTAACTTGAATTTAATACTTGAAAATGAAATCAGAATGACTTCGAAACGTCGATTCGCGTTATTCTTTATCATAACTCAATATAAGTGGAGAGAATTTATCTATTAAGAACAGAGATACAAAATTATATAGACTATATCGATCAACCTGACAAATTGTACGGATTCTCGAATATTTTTGATACTATAAAAATAGGTTTTTTTAATTCGAAGTATATTATCAACAAACTACTTTTCATTACTCAAGTTTAGGAAGGGCTTAAACGATCTAAACATTTCTAAACATTGCTTTCCTTCTCTTATTTATGTTATTACAGAGATGGTGAGAATACATTCAATCTTATGCCTTTTTAACCTTCTAGTTTAGATTTTTGTACCTTGGCTCTGCCTTCTTCGTAATTAGAACCCCATAAGGCGCTCTTCAGAGGTTGCACTCTCAAACAAGTGGCCATGATGCAGATGTCTTCCACTATGGATAAACTAAGACTATTCTCTCCTTAAAAACAAAAGTAACCTCGAGCGAGAAGCCCCTTTTACGTAATGTCTCTCATATATCAATGGCCTGTCACGCCGCATTAGTAACCAATGACGTCAACCCACTAAGTGTACCTTGGCAAAACGACAGCTGGAGCCTGCAGACAGTACCGAACATTTCAACGTTTCATTTTGGTTTTGTTTGAATAATTTTTGTCTAACTGATAACATCATTTTCTGTTCATAGATTGATCGCAAATGACTGGAGAAAATAAAAAAAACTCGCAAATGAGATGACTTCTCTGAGCGCGACAGGAAGTTCATGTTTTAAAAATTCAGTACAGTCACGTCATTCAGAAAAAACCTTGAATGACTTGTCCGCACCCTAGTTTGTCGTCAAATGTATTTCGCTTCACGTGTAAAGTGCATAAGATATGTACGTCTCAAGGGAAGGCTTTACGAGAAGAACATAGTGTCGTTTAGATAGTGGCATTCATTTCTTTACAGGTATAATTTCATGCCATTGGGAAGTAATAGATCAAACACGAGAGTGCTTCCTTCGATTTGAAACACGGAGAATTGGTCGAAAAAAACGAGACAAAGCCGAAAATACTATATTACTTTGATTAACTGTCGTGAAAACGAAAAAATAAAATTGCTAAAATCTATGCAAATTAAGAAACGATTTCAAACCACCGTAACGCTTGTGATTTTCTTTGTTTAAAGATGATGAGTTATTATAAATGAATTTGAGAAACATATTTTTAAAAGCATTTTAACAATAAATACTTATTGGACCTCAGCCAGCCTTAGGAAATTGACATAAATTAAAATTGTTCAAATATCAAACGCAGCTAATGATGAACAGGCAGTCATTTACTGTAAAAATTCGGTAATTGTGACTGGGCCAAAAACTATATCTGGTTAACTTCGCAAAAGCCTTTCATAATTTCATTTTAGGTCGTGCACCGACAACAAACAATCTTTGTTTTGCCTTCGAGGCTCTACTTTTATCCTTTCTCGTGCAAAGTCGAGAGATTATGGCAAGCCAACAGGAGCAATATTAAATAAATTAAAATATTTCAGTTCAAAAAGTTTATTTCAATTCAATTCATCGCCTTAATTTATGTTCAATATAATTTTTTTGGTTCAGCGATTGATTTTGCATTCAATACACTTGGAATCCTTAAATGCGATTTTTTCGGTTCAACGTTTTTTTTAATTTCAATAGCGCAGTTGGCGTTCAACACTTTTTTTAAATTGTTCAACGCTATATAATTTTCGTTCAATGATTTATTGTACAGCGGTTTACCACTGTTCAATATTTAACAATTAGACTACGAGCCCGAGTTTTCTACAAGCAAATAGACAACGAGGCGCAGCCGAGTTGACTATCGCTCGTAGAAAACGAGGGCGAGTAGTCTAATTGTTTTAGTATAAATTTACAATGTTCTTATTGCATAAAAATGTGGAGTAACGTTTAGGAGAAAATGTTTTATTGTGTTTACAAAGATTCACTTCAAGTGATAAATTTCAGCTTTCGTTGGGAGAAAAAATGTTCTGTTAAACAAAATTGTATGTCAAATGCAAATATACATGTATCTTACCATTAAAACTTTTCATTCCATATTTTGTCGCTATTTTCGTTTTTTCTGGAACTGTTCTTTCAATTAAATATTCAATTTCTTGGTCCTAAACTTCGGTAAATTGTCGCGACGCCATTTTTTTTTCTCAAAGCGATTCTTGTCAGTCATGAACATGAAGCTTCGTGATTGGTCAAAATTGATAGAAGAACGATTTTCATTGGCTATTCACAACTGTTTTCTATCAGTAGATAGAAAACAGTGACAGAGCTAATCAAATTCACAGATTTACAATAGAACATTGTAAAATTATACTAAATTCCATTTATTGTACAACATAAATCATGCACAAAAAGCTGGCATTGCATGCTGAATATGTTGCACCGCGAACGTGAGTCTGCGAGTGAGATGACACGTGAGCAGAAGGGAAATGTCTTTGTACTTCTCAATGTTTTTCATTAAATAAATAACAAAGCATAGAAACCGCTTTGCAAACGTCGGATCAGGAGATTGACGAGGGCCTTTTGGGATGAAATGATCTTTTCGAAAAACCTGTAACCTAATTGCTTAGAAAGACTGTGATCCGCCAAATTAAAAAAAAAACATAAAAATTATATATTTTTGTTAAAGAGAATTGCAACGATTGATCATGCAACGCAAGTGAATTTTTGGGTAGTTTAATGAGACACTAAAACAAGGCCGAAAACAAACATTTCTGAAATCAAAACAGGGTTTACGGGCTACTTGTCACAAGCCCTGTAGTAAAGCAGGTTTGTGTTTTGTCGTCAATTTGTATTTCAAAGTTCCTTGCGGTCCCAGCCCGACTCGCCGCGGACAAATATTTCCGTTAAAAAAATAAAATCCAGAATCCAAGATTATTCCAAATTGTATTCCTATTCCGGGAATAGACCCAAACACACACCCAAAGTAATAAACACTAACACTAACAGGACTTTAAAGTGCATATGACATAATTTTTTTTTCTTTTTGTTTTTAGTAGTTTAATAGTATTAAAAAGTCTTTAAAACATTCATAAACATGTTTTCAGAGGCCGTAAAACTTTGTTGAAGAAGTTTCCCGGGGACTGGGTTCTAATTGACATCCTGTGACGTCAAGTTGTTAACCTCGCGCAACCACAAAGTGCTTGGATGAGTCTATTTTACTCGCTTATCATTCCACTCTGACGCCATTGGGCGCTCAAGCAACACATCTTCTTCCACCTTTCTTCCTAACCTGCACTGTCACCATAGTGTTTCAGGAACAAAACTTAACGTCATGGCCGCGCGATTCCAGTGGACATTTTCTCCGCTCAAAACGAGTAATTCAAACGACAAAAATCTTGTTAAAAAGATAGCATGCCTTGAAAAATGTAGAATTTGACATATTAAACTGCAAGAAACAGTAAAAAACATTTTTATGTCATATGCACTTTGAATACTTAATATTCAGTAAACACACACAGAAGTCGTACAACTCTTCATTGCTTGATGGAAAACTCATACATATATTAGCATCCTTGATATAATGTAACAAATTAATTTCAAAAGAATATATCGTAGACTGTCACTAAAAAAATATTTATAAAACTAAATTGGTATCTTTTACTTAATATCAAAGTTATATTAAACAATTCTGATAATTTTAACAATTTTGTAATAAATATACAGAATAGATTTTAGTACATAATCATTGGTTAACGCAGCCAGTAAGCGCATAAGGAGAGATTGGGCGATAGGGACAAAAAAAACACTGACAAAACTCATAGTTAAAATTGAAAAGCTTTTGATTGTTTTATAGTTATATAAAGCATGCATATGGATTGTTTTTTGAAAAGATTCTTCAAAAACCTGAGTGATTACTTTGCTGTATATTTAAAGAGGGTCTGAATGGGGTTAACCGACTAGCGACAAACGGCAAATACCGACTACCGACAAATAAAATCTAACCGACAACCGACATGGTCAGACATTATAGGAATGTTTGAATTCAGAAAGAACAGGATTTTAAATTTATTTCTTGCTCAAGAAATGTCCACATCCTTTAGTGGCCTCTATTTCACTAGTAGTAACTCCAATTTACCAGTAGTGATGCTGAAGGCTCCGGCTAAATCAGATACAAACAACCAGAAATCGATACTTGAAATGCCTCTAAGAAGAAAGATAACGAGTCAAAAGTGAGAAAGAAACGGAAATAGCGAAAAAAAGCAAAAGAAGATGAAAATTTGGCAAAGAGAATAAAGATTGAAAGAAGTGACATCGATAGAAACGAAAGACAATAAGAAGACCTTCGAAAGTTTCAAGACGGTAGTGCTGAATTAGCACTTTTAGTTCCTTTTCCTAATTTTCAAGGCCAAATGTCATAAATTCCACTATTTCGGGAATTCCATGTTTAGGCCACTTAAAAAAATCCAGGTTTATCATCAAGATTTTATAAAAAATCAGTGAGGGAGGGCACTTTTTTTTCTTTTGAGGGTTAATGCTTTTGCGAACTGCTGAGTTAGTTCGGGAATAAATCTGCATCACCAATTACCACACTAAGTTGGACAAAGTGACATTTCTAAGGAGGAGTTTAAATGGTTAAACGAGTGTGAAATAAAAGGAATCAAGTGTCGTCATGCTGCCGGCCGAATAGTTCGTCACTATTAATTTTTACGCAACATGGAAAATATTTCTTGACTTTTTCGTCATATATTTTTTAATTAAAAAAATAAATAAAAAAAGTCAATGCTCTGGCAAAAATCAATGCGCGCGGTGATAATAAACCGGAATTTTTATTAAAGTGGCCTTATAAACATTACAACTAAACACGCTCATTTCGTGCGTTTCCTATGTAAAGATAGTTTTTTTTTAATATCCTGCTAAAAACTGTATTTATATTATTAATTTGATGAGCATTGTGGCGAATTCTGCCCACAAGAATAACGAATTTCGTGGGCCAAATTCACTGCTTATCCAGCCAGTATGGTAAATCTTTTGTCTATCACTCTACTTGACCAATGCGCATATGCTCTGTAGAAAAGACTTTGTTTGTTACAGATGTTTCTGCAGGAAAACTGAAGATAGTGACAAGTCTCTCAGAAACGATATCTTTTCTGGGGAATCTTGTTTCCCTTTACGATACCTTTAGAATTCATTTTAAGGGAATGAAACCTGACGGAGTGTCTTTGAAACAAGAAAAAGAGAATATTACAAAGATCAACAACTATATAAAAGACAATGTGCGGAAGGTGAAAGAACGCTACCAGTTGAGCAAGGCGTCTGCAAACAATGGTCCACAGGGAACTGTATCGCAGAAGAAGCAAGTATCTGTATCTTTGCTTAAAAAGGGGATAGACAGACTATATAAGAACGTGGTGGAAATTAACCCCCAATTTGTAGATGATTTGCTGCTCGAAACGTTGCTCACAACAGCAGTGGAAAATTTGCACGCTGTCTCGCACTTTAAACATGAGACATTTACGGCACTTACATATGCAAAGGATTTTGGAACAATTTGCAAGGAATCTATGAAGCGCACATGTAGGTGGACTGCAAAGTATTACACGCATGACAAATCCTACTATCCGGTCCATCAACCTGCCATGCCCCTTTCTGCTATAGCTATACGATGACACCTTTGCCAAGTGAGGACATAACACCAGGTATGGAAGGACAAATCAAAGAGTGGCTAGAGAGTTATAGGCCAGTGCGCCAACGGACGGTTAGGTGTGAGACTTGCCGCCAGCTGCCTACACTGTTCATGGCACCGACAACAAGCCTGAAGAGAGACTTCGACATCCTGAAGAAAACAATCTATCATCATCAAATACACAGCAAGTCAGCATACAATTTGTGGACGTAGGGGATGTTGCTGAGGTGTTTGAGGATCAAGGAAAAATTCAAATTGATGAATATGAGACAGATTCGAAGGACGAGGAATCAGATTTTGAAGAACATTCAGGGCTTGCCAACAGAGCGTGTGTTGCACAATCGGGCAGGGCTATTCGTGCATTTGTGCATTTCGACATATAAGAGGCAAAAATAGTTATCAAATCCATTTTACGGGAAAAGATTGATATGCACAAAAAAGGGGTAGATGATCACGTTACTAAAATAATCAGAGTTAACAAAATTAAGTGCAATCAAATAATAAATTACAAATATTAAACTTAGTCTAGAGGTTAAAGTCTTAAAACTGGGCAAGTTACATAATAAATGTGAATAATTAACTTAAATTTGTATTTATTAACTGAGATTTACCGACAACCGACAAAGGTCAAAAATTTTAACCGACAACCGACAAAGTAATGCAATTTTAACCGACAACCGACATTTGGACCCCCCATTCAGACCCTCTTTAAAATCACTTTGATTTGTTGAAATGAAAATTGATTTCAATACATCCTCATTCAAGGGAAAAAAATCGAAATAACTGCATTTGGAGCTAAATTAATTCAAGACAATCCTTCAAGTTTTCGACCGTTCTTTTCGAATGTTTAACTCAATGAATACTTTATGCGCATTTAAAAATGTCATGTGATAAATGATATTTGTTTAACAATTCTGCAGCAACTGGAGAGTTAGTTCTGATCCAAACTGGTTCGCCAGCAATGAAGGTTGCCTGCACACACAAATGGTCGTCAAGAAGAACCATGTCGGCATCAGTGTCAAAATTTAGAGTACCCTTGTGTTGTTCTATACCAAGTACCTGTGCAGGGTGGAGGGTTGCACCTTCAACAGCTTCCACGACTGAACAACCTGCAAACGGTTTCAACAACCCAGTTACTGCAGTGGTGACTAAAATTTGCTTGAATAGGCTAATTATAACAAAAACAGAACAAAAATTTTCAAGTTTAATCATCCTATAGAGTGCCTATGAAACGAAAATGATTTTCTTTGTATGAGAAGATTATGATAAGAAAAGCAAACAGGCAAAATTTCAGCGTCTGGGAAGATTCGAGTTCTATGGCTACCACTGAGATACAAATTAGCATGTCACGCGTCCTTTATTTGCTTCAATATAGAGAATACCACGTAAGAAATTAAGGCCACTCTCGACCCAAAATTTTGGTGGAGAGTAAGTAAGTTGAGAGAAGTATTTGAGTGTGAAGAACTTGGTGTATAACCGCCAAACCATCCCTCCAGACCATGCGAAGGCCCAACTTGGTTCGAGGACGGTGTGACGATTTTCTATCAAACATTAACTCCAAAATTAATTTTTAAACTTCACTAAAATTCACACAAATTCAAATTTCCCTTAAAAAACTACATTTAAAAAACTTATCTCTTCACACAAATCTCATCCGAAAAATATGAAAATGTTTACGAGGCTTCCTTTTTACTCAATCTGTAAAGTGATTATCGTTTTTTTCGATTTTCAAAATATTGACAGAGATATCCTCAAAAATGTCACTAAAAGTAGCGAAAAAACGCCCATAGTGTAGATAGTGGCCTTAACAGCTTGAATTAGAAGTCCGTGCCGCGAGTCAGAGTACAGATATTGTAAAACGTGCTATTTTCTCACATGTCGCTTTTGAAGTTTGCAAACAAAATTACGTCACAGAAAAGAAAATCTTGACACCTTGAATGCATAATGAGTTAGCCATTCATCAGCGTAAAACCTAAACATTTACACAAGGCATTTTATTTAAAGTCTTTAAAACGTTTTGTATTTAATTAATTAAGTTGATTCCTTGTGTGGTATTTACACTTTTAATCGCTTGTCGTCCTGATTTACTGATCTCGAACGGTCTCAGAAAAGGATTGAGCATCCTGAAAACATTAATATGCGAGTATATTTGCCATAAATCTAAACTTCTCCAGTCTCATAAAATGCTTATCTGAATGATCAAGAGGTTTGAATATTAATTAGGTCCTGTTGAGGTATGTGACGAGTGCTAACCGTCTACTTGTGGTAGCTAACTAGCAGAGAAAAGATGGCTAATCAAATAGTGGCGAGTCCCGTTTCGCTATCTTGTCAGAGGGTTTTTATAGCTAATTCAATTTGTTCATCGGGGCCCGGTTCCTCAAAACTCCGATTAAGTTAATCCTGGATTAGATTTTAAATCCACGTTTCTGTTTACTACCTTCTATAGCTTGCTTTGGGATGAAATTTAGAATTTAACAAGTTTCTTTATTGGTAAAACCGATTTGAATTTTATAAGCATCACAAAGCTTTACTTTTGAAAAAATGGGTCTCTTAATTTTGTCTTAATCCAGGATTAACTT